>MNCI01027637.1:564369-619461 GCA_015680685.1 Gnetum montanum
AAATTCCATGAATTAGTATATGCTCTCACTCTCGGCCGAATTTATGCTCAACAATCTCAACAAATTCGGCCGAGGGGTGAGAGCATACACTAATTCATGGAATTTGTTTTTTCAAAAAACCCATCCTTAGGAAAAATAAGGTACAAAACTCTTGTTCTTTGTCCACAAGGCATAAAAATTTGGGTTTTTAAATCTTGTTCTTTGTCCAGAAGTCATGAAATTTTTTACTCAAAGAACTTTTTACTTGTAAACTAATAAGATTCTATCGGCCAATTTATAAATATATATTATAAATATATAACTAAGCTAGTTTTATTTTCCATCTAGAAAAAATCTAACCACTCTTTTAGATAGAGAATTTGAACAAATCACGGTCATCTTCCATTGTACCTAATTTACACTTTAAATAGTCTTGTTAACATATCTTAATCATATAAACCTTTGTCTCAAATTTGTCTCATTAATGAGCCAAGAATAATCAATCATAAGTAATAAATCAAAATTTTATGTCATGACCATGATATCATAGCTAGTATATCATAGTCTATTTTACAATGTCATAGATATGATGTAGTGGATCATGGTCATGTCTTTAAATATGAGCCCACCATCATGTCAAATTCATTTTTGATTAGTAGTGTAATCAAACTTTTGAAATTTTATTTTGTGAATTTAAAGTTATGTCAATGCTTGCAATGTGATGATAAATAGTTGTTGACATCTTTATTTGAGTAGAGGATGTCTAAATGTACTTTATGCCCAATAATAAATATTGATATTGTTCTTTATAATTATAGCATTTCACTTAGATTAGATTTACTTTCATTTTCATTTTATGTTTTCAATATCTTTTACATTTTATATGTTATTTACATTTCCAATGTTTGTTAGTTATTTGACAAGATAAGTACGACTGATTTCAAGCATGTAAGTATAATCATCTAGTAACCTAGTAGCAACTTTACTTGGTTTGTTTAATAGCAAGTCACTTGGTAATCCTAGTGGCAATTGTACTAGCCCAAGGCATGTATAATAAATCAGGACTAGTTGCTTATCATCGTTAGGTTAGATAGCATTTTATTTTTACTATCCACTTAGTCAATAGACTTTACTTTAATCTTTACAATGTTATACTTTAATAATGCTTTAGCCAACCAACATCAATTAATCATATGCCTTACTAAGAATTAAATCATGTATTATGATTTTCTCTAACTTTGGTAAGAAGACACTGATCATAAACTTACTATTAATAAGCTAGTATCCAATATTGTCCCATCCATGGATTATGATCGTATCACATATGTACACTTATGACATGGTTGGATGTTGGAAACCCTCACCACCTATTATTGACGTCATTACTAGGGATTGTGTCAATATATACTAGTTAGTTGATTCTTTCAAATTTTATTGTATTTAATAATTCATAATTCATTTTTCCAAATAAATAATAATTCCAAATACACTCTTGAGATCTAACTAATTAAACATGACTTTAACACATATAGTAAACTCTCCACCTATACATGATATTAATGAGAATAATTGTAGAAACTATACTAAGGAAAATTGGAATGAAGCATTGCAAGAACTTTCTATCCTAATGCAAATCCATATGATCAAGGCTTCACTTTTATTTTTCATTAGGATGAACAATTTAAATTGAAGGATTTGAAAGGTACCATTGTATTACCACCAAACCATTCGACTCCATATATGCTTTAAGTAATTTTACTTAGATCCAATCTTGGCCATGCATATGGAGACTATCAGGTTACTAAGAATATGACTTGACTGTATTAGTTGACTAAAGCTAAAGCTAGAAGAGATGCTATTATGGAAGTTATTTATAAGCAAGATAAAGGAAACTATGCATCATAAGTAACATTATCTTTAAGAAAGGAAGATATAGAATATCAAGTTGAAAGATCTCAAAATCATGAATCCAATTCTCATCCAACTATTTTATACACCAAAAATTCCTTACAATAGAAAATACACTTAGTCTTAACAAAAACTCCTAGAAGGGATGGGACAGAGCCCAAAGAAAGAAGGGATCCAAGGCTTAGTACTTGTAATCCATCTAGAAGAGAAAAATCAAGGGACTCTAATAGGAAAACCAACTAACATCATTTTCTAAATTCTCCATTCTCTTCATCATACTTATCAATAGATTCTAACAAGGAAGAACATGGGCATAGAGATAGAGCTCCATAAAGAGATCATAATAGGATCTTAATAGGGAGAGAAGGAGAGATCACAATAGATACTTAGAAAGAAGAAGACATCATAATGAAGAAGAAGAAGTGGAAGAAAGATAAAGAGAAAGAAGGAAAAAGAGAAAAGATGAAGAAGAGCAC
Organism: Gnetum montanum; assembly: GCA_015680685.1. Classification (NCBI taxonomy): domain Eukaryota; kingdom Viridiplantae; phylum Streptophyta; class Gnetopsida; order Gnetales; family Gnetaceae; genus Gnetum; species Gnetum montanum. The sequence goes on from MNCI01027637.1 coordinate 566,733, forward strand.
CAAAGAAGTTATTACTACTATAAGAGATATTAGATATGACAAACCTCAGGATCATGTTTGATGAGTGGCGAGGTACCCCTACACTCAACCATACAAATACGAGTGTTACATATGCGATCCGGTTGAACTCCACAGATCGACTAATTGTGGCATCTAGATAGTTAGCCTTAGGTTGTAGTTCGCTATCTTCCCACCTAGACTAGTATTAGCTTTATCACTTATGGTTTAGCCCAAAGTGAGGTGTATGATGGGTTTCTAATCTAATGCTACTCCTGAAGGCAATGGAAAGTAATATTATCTAAGCTAAGAGAGAAAGGGTAAGAGAATCTAAACTAGCCTAAGTGCAATGAGCATCCGTTCCTTGACTATCCATACACATCTTGGACTTCGTGCATGACTACCACTGAGATTACCAAGCGCAGATCCTAGGTACGCTACTGGGTTACCAAGTAGTCACACTTAAATGCTCGTAATCAAGTCGTACTCATTCCGCATTTTAACATGAGTTAAGGGTGAGAGAGAGACTAACTAGGAAAGTAGTAAATAAAAATTAATTAAATAATTAAGCTAAGTGAATGCTGCAATGATGAAGTAATCTCGATCTTTATTTCCAGTCATGTGCATGTCCAACTATGTCTCACTCAAATAAGGATGCCATACAATTATATTCACCACACTGTGGGCATACACTGGAAAATAATTCTATCTCTGGAGGGGTAAAACTGCTAGAGTTTTGCTAAGGGTCTAAATCTAAGTTAAGAAAGAAGGGAGAGCCGCCTCTTATTTATAAAAGTAGCGGTGGGCTGTAATATTGCGTACGCAATATCGCGGTCGCCCAAAACGCGACTCATCATACCCCCATAACTGAATGAGAACTCATCCTCGAGTTACAGTTATTACATAATGGATAGGTATGAGATTATTGGATGGTGAAAATGGCACTATGCCGTAGTGTGAAATGAAAACAAAATAAAGACACAACACAAATGTTCTACACCTACAAAAATGGATGGAACTCATGTAGTTCGTGGTGGCAGTGGCTCCTCCACTAGTGCCTTCCCTTTATCTTGTGCTCCAAGTTTTGAGGTTTGATGATGCTGAAGTATGGCCTGGAGCTTCTCCTCTTCAGTCCAAGGGTCCTGTGCTATCCATGCTAATGTTCCAACATTTGACAGAGTCGACACTTCCCATGGATAGGGTAGTTGCAGAAACATTTGGTTGGCCTTGACATACCAAGCCATGAACACTTGTCGTTCCTCCTCATAGGCTCTGGCTTTATCCCTGTACTCTTGAAAGTCTACTAGCCATCGAGCCAAGTCCATTGCGACACCTTTCTATCCTTGGTAGTTGGTTTTTACCACCTCAAGTTCAGAATTTGCAACTTCCAGTTTCTCTACCAGTTTCTTATGCTCTGCAAATTCTGCTTTGTATTTGATGTGGATGGTTGCTACCTACTGCTTGAGCTCTATCCTCAAGCATCCTGCTGTTAACATGGCAAGGTTAGCATATCTCAGGTTTTCCAACCCCATGTATTCCATCAAATCCTAAATCTGTAGGTCCTGGCTTTTAACTTCCGCTTGGTGGGTGAAGGCATATGTGTCCAATATGGCCTACCAGTCAGTGTGTTGAGGACTGATAGTGTTGATTTGGGCCTTGGCCATATGGATCTTCTTTTCAAGGATCTGTTTATACATCCCCACCTGATCTCGAAAGTGCTCCTTCAGCTTCTCATGTCATTTAGCCTCGTTCTTCCATGCGCTTATCTCAATAGCTGACTTTTGACGAATGGCGCGTACCTCCTCCATTTAGAGGGTTTGATTCTCTCTGGCTAAAAAACTTATGTCTTGGTTGACCCAGATAAATTATTCTCATAATTAATGGAAGTGTTCCTTGAGAACGTTCTTTTGCTTTTCCGCAGTGGTCAATCTAAGGTTTTCTGCAACAAGCTTCTTGTTTTCTTCTTGTAAGGAGTTGAGTGCCTTAAGATGTGCATGAGTTTACGCCTGTGTAGCCGAGGCATCCCAAACAGCCTTCTCTTTTTCATTAGCCACCTTTTTATTCTTTGTTATTAGCTTGGTTAGTTGCTCAGTTCTAAAATTATCCAGCTGGTCTACGAGAAAAAATTGCAAAGGATCCCGCTGTGCTTCTTGTAAGGTCATGAGCTGCTCTTGTAGTTTCTGCACCTCAGCTTTAGCATGCTCGGCCCTCACTTCTGATAAGACCAGCTTTCCCTTCGTGGAAATGAGGTTTGATTGAATTGCCGTAACATCTTAAGGGATGTCAAACAGGGACATTATTTCTTGCCTTATTTGGAGCAATCGATCATGTGCATCCTCATGTTCCACAGGAGTCATTGAGGTTCCAGCCAAAGTTTGAGCATCACGTGCTCCTATGAGATCTACCAGTGGCACAATAGGTACGTTGAAGGACTCTTTGATGTGTTCCGTGACCACTTCTGTAGCTCCTACAACATCCTAGTAATGCATGACCACCACGGTGGCCCCTTCACCAATTTCTAATTGCACCTAGAAAGATGCCACATTTCTTGAGATCTATTGTGACCATCTACTTTCCCCTCCTTCTGTGTGAATGGATACTTTCCCCCTTGTGTGATCCAACAAAACCATAGGCTGAATGACATCATCGATGATGCAGAAGAGGTTTGCATCATCACCGCTTCCCCAACTGACCATCTCAGGGATGGTCCTAAGATGGCTCATCGATGATCTGTAGTCTTGCAGTGGTTGTTGATCCTAGCCTATGTTAGGCCCTACTTCCTGTTGTTGGCTGGGACCCTTGCTTGGAGGTTGGTTAGGTCCTACAAGTTGAGTTGCAGTTGGTCCAGCCATCTGTTCTTCTTCTTGTTCTAGTCCTAGTTCTTCGCCAGTGCTTTTTCTTGGAGCTGGCGCCTTTAGCAATTCAGCATATGAAGTAATCTGGGCTTTTCAGAGGACATCATTAGTGTACCCCCGAATACCGGCATGTTGGCAAAGCTTTCTGATAAGACAAGCGAAAGGCAGCACCATCTTTCCTATCTTTCGTTCTTTGAACCGCCTCAAGATCTCTATTAAATATAGATGGGGCAGGTTAGTGTTAAACTTTTCCATCAACACTGCACATCCTCTAGCCACATACATTGATATTCTTTTCAATCCCTTTATGGGGAAGAGGTGATATGTTCCAATTTTGAAGTAAATCCTCTCTTCCGTCGTCAACTCACCAAATGTTTTATCTTTGCCATAAGCCTTCTCCAACCAATCCTTTTGCACATCAAGGTCTAAACAAGTGGATAAGTGAGCAACTCTAGGCCCTGTATTCAGAAGGTTTAACACTTCCGAAATGGCCTACATGGAGAATTCGACTGTCACACCACGAATATTGACCGTGGTGCCTTACTCCCTATTGTGCCAAAATTGATACGTCTCTCTTAGGTACTAGGCACCACTTTTAGAGAGGGTACACCATAAGGGAGACTTTTGAGGTGATCCCTAATGGCCTTAGGAGTGAACTCTACAAATGATTCAAAGCTCAATTCCACAATCACCGCAGTGAATGTGGCCTTTTCATGGATGGCTTGAATGCAATCTTGGGGCAACATGAGCTATTGTCCCTATTTAGGTGCTGCATCAGCTCCTCCTTCTGCCTGCCCGGACTGTCCAGTAGGAGGTTCTTCTTGATGAATGTTGAATGATTACTCCTCCTATTCTGCATGTTGTCTGGTAGGACCTTGTCTTCCACCTCTTTAAGATCGTTTGTTTCCACCTTGAGACAGACCTTCCTGTTGTCCACACGGGGTCAAGCGTTAGTAAGGTTGTTTTTGAAGTTAAGTTATACCTTACTGCTTGCCTTAATTAATGATCTTATGTTATCACGTGTGATATTACTTAAAAAACTGTAATAATGAGTCTTGTGACTTAGGTGGTTTCCCATTTTAGTTTCCCGGTATACCTAGGGATTAAATGATTTTTAGGCACAATTATTCTAAGTGTTATAGTTAATTACCCTGGATGATGTCCTTTGGGTGATGATAAAAGTTAGGCACTTTTCAACAGATGTCCCTCCCCCATGACTAAGCTAAACACTCCAAGTTCAAGTAGGATTAGACGGAATTAAAATCAGAGTACCAGCGAGCGAGATATAGTTAAAAAAGCAATGGTCATTCAATCGCAAGTCGTAGAGAAAAAATTCAAAAACTCCCCCATTTAAATGGAAAAAATGATGCTAAGTGTTGCAGGGGGGTCACCTATTTATAGGTTGCAGCGACGCGATATCGCGTACGATACATCACGTACGCGATATCACATCATACGCGATATCATGTCCCTAGTGACATGAGGCACAACAAAAATACCAAATTTTTAAAGGATTATTTTGAAATCAATGTTATAAAGTAAGGACATTGGGCTATTATGAAGGAGTTCTAGGGTAATTCCATTAATTTGAAAGGCACAATTAATAATGATGGTGTGGATTTTATCAATAAAACCTTGGGTGGTAGGAAAAAGGCTATGTAATGGTACATAGGAACATTATTATTTGGAGGGATAATAATAGGGAAAGAAAATCATTTGAAAATTATGTTGAGGGTAAGAAATGGTGTGTGTGAGCTATATCATAAGTGAAGATTACAAAAGATTACACAAGTGGATCCTCCCCAAAGCAGCTTCGAACCTATAATGCCCTTGTGTAACCACACTTAAAGTGTCTGTGGGCACTAGAAGGATTAAATGTAATCTGCACTAACTCCACAAAACACATACATGTAAATATCACCGAACTGAGGTAAGAATTCTATGTTACACGAGACACGAGCTACAATTACACGAACAGTGAGATGAAATGAACTATAGAAAGGGATTGTAGAGATTGGGACATGAGGTAACTGACCCAGGGCACAGTGAATCCTACGTGAAAAGCATGATAAGGTGTCATTAACCCGTCATTCCAAGATTAGGACCAAGTCCATTCCTCTACTCAGTGACATCACATTGTTTCATCCCACGATGAACAACTATGAGAGTACCATAACAACAAGGCGTACGATCACTTGGTGTTTTATTCAAGGGAGGAGTGATTTTTGTTTTATGGCACTTTTCTTTTTGTTTTTCTCTTTTCCCCTTTTTTTTCTTTTTGAATACTGAATCCAGAGAAGCTGCCAACCTTCAGGCATGGGTGCATGTCTTTCCAGTGGGACCCCCTAGAACAGCATTGGATTTTTGAGTGCCCTTTTGATTACTCTTACTCCCATTTTTCATTAGATCTACAAGGATCTTAGTACAACAATGTTGCATGATAACTCTCACAGACACCACCAAAGAGAATTCGCAAGTCCCCTTGATGTCACACCCTAATCATTCCCTCTTGGTCCATCCTTCTTCCTTCTGGGTACAACGAACACAAAATTAATTTTAAGTTTTTAAGAATGTCAAGAATATCACTGTACCCTCGAACAGAACCTCTTATTGGTAGAGTGGATGAGTGGGTGTAATGGGTTCACTATCCAAATAATTGATCACTTGAGACATGAAAACATAGAACACAACTCAACCAATGATACACATGAGTGTTTTTCATAGATGAGATTACTTACAAAAAATGTAAAAGGACAAAAAGATAAAAAGGTAAAACAAGAAGTTGAAAAATGAAAAATTGGAAAACAAAAATTGAAAAATTAAAGAAAATGAAAAATATTTATTAATCCTTCTTGTTACTTGAATGGGGGGTATCCCCCATAACTAAACGGTTGAGGACGACAAGGATTAATAAATTGAAGATGAGGATCCTTGCATGTTGGAAGCATTGGAACTTAGTCATACTTACCCCATCGAGGTTCACACACTCGATTATAATGAGCATAGTGGGGAAATTTGTGCGATGTAGTTCCCGGATAATGAGTTGACCCACTATGATATTTGGGACCGTTAGATGGCATGCAAGGATTGGGTTGTCACTCTCCATTCCTATGTTCATTGGGTTGTATTGTTGTTGGAGTGTGAGTTGGTGGCCCTGATGAAGTTACGTGAGGCATTGGGTTTGAAGATGAGGGTGCACCACAGTGTGGGACTTGTGCTGAGTTGGAGGATGCAGTGGCCTAGGAATTGTGTTGTCCCTTCTTACGGTCATGTTTAAATAAGGGACACTTTGGATGTCGAGGAGGCTTCTCACTGTTGTTGGCAGTAGTAGCGCAAGTGACGTTCATGGGTTGTTGTGGTGGTGCAGGCACCTTAGGAATAGTTGGTGGTGATATATAAGGAGGGAAAGGATGAGAATGTTGAAAGTTAGGAGGAGTATAAGATACACAAGGTGGTGGTTGTGTTGGAGGCATGGGCTAATAGTATTGAGGAGAATGGTACTATGGTGAGATAGAGTATGTTGGCCCAACTGGAGAAACAGGATGTTGAATAAGATAAGCGTTTGGGTTCGGATGATATGAAGGGTGTCTCTAGTTTAGTGGTGGTCTCCACCACGATTGGGATTCTTACCACTATGATTGAACACAGTATCTCTGTACGAACTCTGGATGTAACATATTTCCCCAATGCTCATGTAAATGTAACAATATTGGGCATTAGCCTTTGGGGTGATCATACAAGCATATGTTGCATTCATATGTATGATTAGTAGTTGAGCACTTATGTCTAATGTTTTGCCTCGCTTCTTGGGTTGTCAAAACTCTATCTCCAATAATATCAATATATTCTCCATACTTTTGATACATCCATTCCAACATCTTATTGATCTTTGCCTCGACTTCTTCTAACGATTGTTGTATTGGCAAAGATGATTCTTTCACCTTGAGATTGGTTGATTTCTCCTTTGTATGATTATGGACCTTTGTTAAGTTATGATTTTGGTCCTATTGATGTTTTTCAACACTCTCCCATCTAGATAATTCTCCTTCTTCTTTTGCTACCTGCTTAATAAGCTCTTAGACTTGATGGGTTCGTAGTTCATATAGTTGACCTTGGGCATACATTCATAAGGTTTCTCTTGTTGCATCACGAAGCCCATCAATGATATGGTACATTAGCCTTTCCTCAGAAAACCCATGGCCTAAATAGTTGTTTAATAGTGCATAATATCTTTTTAAGGCCATGTCCAAGGGTTCATGTTGTGCTTGTTTCCATCCTTGGATTTGTTTCCTCAGGGTTGACACTCTTGCATAGGTTTGATATTTTTCATTAAAGACTTCTACCATTGTTGACCAACATCATATTGAATTTGGTTTTAACGATCTATACCATACTTTTGCTTGGCCAATGAGTGTCATGGGAAAGAGCTTAAGTTTTTGCCAACCGTTATCAATGTTGTTCCATGTGTAGAATCATAGAAGGCTTGTAAATGTTGATACGAGTCTAATTCATAGCCTCCTGAAAATTTGGGAAAGTTGTTTAAATCGAGCCTGGGTAGACGGCTCTCTTTATGATGCCTACATGAGATTTGAACAGCCTCTTGTATTTGCGTTAGGCTTGTTGTGGCCAGTAGGGGTTCATCGTCATCTTGTAAATTATGCTTTCGTGTGTTGGGATGATGTTGCCTTTGTTCATGTTTGTAAGAAACCCCCACTTCAGGTTGTGTACTTCAATCTTCATTGTCATATAGTTCGTTGGTTCTCTAATGAACTTCCTCACTAAGTGTGGCATTGTTATAGTCTTGTAGGAGATGAATGGTTGTGAAGTTGTGTGTGAATTTATGTGTGACTTTTAATAATTATTTCTTTCTAAAAGATATATAGTTAAGTCCTTTACAGCGACCTTGTATGATATAACTAATCTAGATAACTAGCACCATCCCCAGCAATGGCGCCAATGATGAGTGGCAAGGTACCCCTACACTCAACCATATGAATACGAGTGTTACACACACGATCTAGTCAAACTTTGTAGACAAACTAGTTGTGGCATCTAGATAGTTAGCCTTAGGTCACAATTCGTTGTCTTCCCACCTGGACTAGTATTAGCTTTGTCACATATGGTTTAGCCTAGAGTGAGGTGTATGATGGGTTTCTAGTCTAATGCTACTCTTGAAGGCAATGGAAACTAATATTATCTAAGCTAAGAGAGAGAGGGTAAGAGAATCTAAACTAGCCTAAGTACGATGAGCATTTGTTCCTTGGACTTCGTACATGACTACCATAGGGATTACTAAGCGCAGATCCTAGGTACGCTACTGGGTTACCAAGTAGTCACACTTAAATGCTCGTAATCAAGTCGTACTCATTCTGCATTTTAACATGAGTTAAGGGTGAGAGAGAGACTAACTAGGAAAGCAGTAAATAGCAATTAATTAAATAATTAAGCTAAGTGAATGTTGCAATGATGAAGTAATCTCAATCTTTATTTCTGGTCATGTGTGTGTCCAAGTACATCACACTCAAATAAGGATGCCATACAATTACATTCACCACACTATGGGCATACATTGGAAAATAATTCAATCTCTGGAGGGGTAAAACTACCAGAGTTTTGCTAAGGGTCTAAATCTAAGTTGAGAAACAAGGGAGAGCCACCTCTTATTTATAGAACTGGGCTACGATATCGCGTATGTAATATCGCGGTCACCCAAAACGCGACTCATCAATGATGAACCCCTACTTGCTATAAGAAGCATGATAACATTAGGGAAACCATCTACATTCCAACAAGATATCAAAGGATAGTTGCATCAAGTAACTTAACATGAATAATATTCCAAAATTTGAAAGAGGATATAATGTCAATCCACAATACCACCTTCAAGTCTTCCATTATGCCTATGTGATATAGAGTATTTAGAAATAGTCATGGAAACTTAAGTTATTTCTAAAAACACTTGTTAAAGAAGTGGAAAGCTAGTATCCATTACTAGAGCTAAAATACATCTATAGAGGGAGCACAATGCTAGAAATATTTAATGATAAGTATCATACATATTCAAGCGTGTCAAATTTGAGAAAACAAATACAAGAATAAAAACAAGAGACATATGAATGTCTTAATGTAGTTATGTGTAGATATTATTCACCCTTGTATAGATGCCTATGATATGGATTTTCTCAAAGGGAATAACTTCGACACATAATTGATGGATCGAGAAACAAAAAAAAAAGATCCTTAGAGTCTATGCCTAAGCAAGATTATTCAAAATGAAAGCCCCTCAAATCCAAAGACTACTAGATCAAGTGGCTAAAGAAGAGGAAGAGTTAAGAAAAAGAAAATGTATGAAAGAATACAACAAGAACACTTCTCTTTGAAAGAGAAATATAAGAGTCTGTGAACACAAGTAGAGAAATTCAATAAAGTTGTAATTCAGGAAAAGACTTTTTCCATCCAAAAATTAGTTAATGATATTAGAGCCAAAGTTAAGAAAATGTGAACTTCAATAGATGAGAGATTCATAACTATACTAAAGATAGTCAAAGAAAAGATAGAGCAAGCATTAGTAAAAGGAAAAGATAGAAAGAAAAAGAAGGAAACTGGACACAACAAGTGTAAGTATAAAGGAAAAGATGTTGTTGGAGAATAGGTTACTAATTCTAGCTCAAAAGATGAAAATAAGTGTGAATTATGCAAGTATGAACATCCTATGGGATGTTTTCCAGACATGACCCACTTATAGGAATCAGTTGCATATGTATTAAATCCAAAGTTTGTAAAGAAACAAATGCCTAGAAGGCTTCCTTATTCATAAGGTAATTACAAACAACCCTGTTAGCAATAATTATATTATTCAAGCAGGGCTCATCCTTAACCTCAAGAGTAATATCATTAGCAATGGAAAAATCCACAATTTTCAGGGATACCACCATCAATGTAGTTATATACTTATAGATAGTTAGATCCTTGTGGTTTTCATGTCCAACAACTTATTTCTCTAGGAAATGCTTCTACTCATGTCTCTTATCAATACTATCTGAAACACCACAAAATTTTGGGTCCCAACATCTCGACTGTAAATTTGGCTAAGTGTTAAAATGGTGGCACTGTGCCCAACTTTTTTTAAGTGTTGAATGTCGTCAGCTCAAATTGCTAGATTTGCAAAATTTTTCTAAGTGTCAGAATGATGAAACTTTCTGCAAATTTGTCTAAGTGTTGGGACTACGCTCTCCACTGTAGTAGAGCATAGTCAACATCAATGGCCAACTTTCTGTAATTTTGGCTAACTGTCCGAATGAGGTCACAAGCTATAAAATTTTTTTGTGTTGAGACTATGCTCTCCACTGTTGGGACTATGCTCTAGAGCATAGTCAATGTGCAACACACAATAGCCAGTTCTGCAACATTTATTCTAAGTGTCAAAATGATGACACAAGCTGTAGATTTTTCTAAGTGCTGAGACTATGCTCTCCACTACTAAGACTATGCTCTAGAGTGTAGTTAGCGTAGTCAACATGAAAATACCAGTTTTGGCATATTTTTTCTAACTATCAGGACTACTCTCTAAAGTGTAGTTGGGTTGAGCATAGTCCCAACTACCCCTCTACCACATGGCAATCGATCCACATTTTTTGACAACCCTAACCATATAAATACCACCCCCCCCCCCCCCCCCCCCCCCNCCTGGGTGTTTTCAAAGGGGAAAGAGCAAATGTTAGATGGTTGGCATTTTTCAAGTTTGGCATTTGACATTTGTGCAAATGAGACCCAAAGGCACACTAGTGACCTAAAGAGGCAAAGGTGTATACCATAGCCACCACAACCCCCCTATAGCCTAGTCAAACACCATAGCCCATGATACACTACGATGGCCAACCCAGCAGGCACAAACACCACGACGAGCATCAAACTTCATGGCTCGACACCACTAAGATTGTGACTGTACTCTCCATTGCGATTGTTGTACATTGTGTACCTTCTAAACCCCTTTTGGGCTTAACTATGCTTAACCCCATTTGGGGTGGTTTTCCATTTCTCTCTCTCTTTATCCCTTGCATTTTCTTTGCATTTTTTCACATTTTGGCCTACAACTATGCTTAAGCAATGGTCCACATGTGTCGACACTCTTGTTTTCTACTAAAAAACATGACTATACTTGGCACTATTCACACTGTTAACATTGACTATGCTCGATACTATTCACTTTGTTAACATAGTTGACACCACCTGACACTTAGCACTATTTGCACTAACACCATTTGCACTCCGTAAGTCCCTATTTGATCAACAAGACCATTTAGGGCACCCCATCTTTACCTCCAGCAAGGCCCTCACATGGACATGGGGTTAGGCTGTGCACCTATCAACCCCTCGGTGTTCCAGCCACCAATGTTTTTAGTCACTACACTATCCTATAGAATATCATAGAACCAAAACTCCACATGTAGAATCACCTTCATATATGCATCATTTTATTGTACATTACTCTTAATAACCTTGTAATCTACTTCCACTAGTACTACTATTGTCCATGCAAGAAGAACTACCAACTTAGCCATAGCAAGAGAATGTAATAAGGGTCATTAATACATAAGTAAAGGATAATACTAGTAGCTATGAATCCAAATCAAAGAAGCATTCTTTCTTTAGGATAAGTTCAAAATAATCTAGTAGGATTGGAAATCCATCGAACCTAGTAAACATAGATATAGTCATGATTCCAGCTTCAGTCTCTACTACACCAAGTCCTTTTGTAGAAGACATGCTTCAATCAAGAAAAAATAGAAATCTTATCATTGTCATGCTCACTCAGACAATAAGCCATTAGATCAACGTAGGTGTACTTTCCAAGAAGCAAATAGATCTTAGAAGTTCCTTAATCTACTTTGAGATAGCAAGGAATGCACCATGTAAAGCTCTTCTAAATTTAGGCTCAAGAGTAAACCTTATCTCTCAAGACATGTATAAATCCTAGAATCTATCCTCACTAAAAAAGTGTAACATCATATTGAAGCTTGTAGATTAATCTATCATAGTTCCACTTAGATAGGTAGAACATGTGGTGACCACTATAAGTGAATGGTCCCTGTAGATTTCGTCATAAGTTACGTTAGGCAGAATAAGAGAGAGTTCTCAATTATCAAGACAAGGACATGGCTTAGTACAATTGATGCTAAGCTAGGGATAAGTGATTTTTCCTTGAATATTTTCATGAGAAGTGAAAAAGAAGCCATACAAAGATAGAGAGTTTAATGCATCGTGAATAGTGATATGCAATGCAATTGTGTGCAGAAAGTATGGATAGTAAAAGAAAGAAATATCTTAGCATGTAGTATGTGTATAGAAGACGTGTATATAATATTTTCTATATTCTATAGCCACAAAACAAGAAGATACCAAGTGGTTAAAAATTAAGAATGAGTGTAATACCCAATGGTTAACAATTGAGAATGAGTGTAAGTCAAACATATGCATGAAAGCAAAAAAACAAATCACAAGTGCATATAATGAAGAAATAGATGAAATGAAGTAATTAAGAAAGAAACTTTCCTAGGCAAAGTACCAACAAGAATAAGACATGGAATGAAAAAAGTTAGAGATTTTAGATAAACTAGAATCATAGCCCATTAAACTCAAAATATTACCAGACATTTTACAGTATGTATTTCTAAATAATGGAAAACTAGTAATTATTAATGAAAATCTTAATAAGAAATAGAATTAGAAATTACTTGAGATAGTCAATAGATGATTAATAGTATTTACATGGTTGTATGATGAAATCACATGAATTCATCTATGCAATTACTTGCATTGCATCTACATACTGCGAAGGTGCATCATTAACCTCTATGAAATATGCTTGTTCCATCTTGGTGAGGGCATCATTATCCTTGTAATCCACTCCATTAGCATCACTGAACCCACTCTTTTTATTCCTCTAGGTCTAGTTGGGTGGAGATCTCCACTAGCTTTGCCCTACTATTTAGTAATCTTACTTCTACAATGGCCTTAACCAAGTAGAATATGGTGATGTTCTTTAGTTTAACTATGGCATTTCCTTGTGGTTATTCCAAAAGACGTAGGTTTTTCCCATGTATAATTTTCCACTATTGAAGAAAGTGGACCATAATGAAGACACTTGTGGTTGTATTTGACTCCCTTATGGTGTAAGCTCTAGGAATGGTCTAAAGTTTAGTTGTTGTAGGATAGATCTTTGAATCTCCTTGGTCTGGACCTTCTCTAAGTAAGCTTTTGTAAGTGTAACCTCTAGACAAGATCTTGGCCTTGGGACTTCATCCTAAATGGATTAGCCCATTTCTGTTATAAGAATTTGTCTAATATTCCACCTTGGGCTTCTCCCATAGGGGTTTAGTCTCATGAGTAGCCTCAGCTACTTGCTCCTAGGGTTATTGTTATTGCTATTTTTAATCCCTTCTTCCTCATGGTTTCTTCTCCTTGGGCTGTGATGGCCCTCCTACCTGTAGTCCTCTCTTGGATATCATCTACAATCACAAACATAACCCAAGATTAGCTCCTTAGGCATAACCTTTATTTCCTTTGGATACCCTACTTGTTCAATTGGTTATGGTTCTAGGTCCTTATTTAGTGATCAAGGCTTATGATATTATTTTATTCATGTTCTAACAAAGTTTTATTGTTAATATTATCTCTTGTGATTATTAATTTACTATTATTTTAATATCTTACTCATGGAAAGTTAGAAAAAGTTTCAAAAAAAATGTTGTAAAACCCTTAGTTTTTGATGCCTTCATGATGTAAATCATACGTCTAGTAGCTCAAGGATCAAAGGATGGGAAAAATCGAGTAAGTGGTGTGGAAATTATGGCTCTTGGAAGGATCTTGAGCTTTGCAAAATGGTAAAAACTCCTCTTGTGTTTGGAAGAAATGGTTTTAAAAAATGAGCTAAGTGTTATGTGTATATATAGGCCTTTTATGCTATGTTAATAGGGATGCATTGAGAGGATTGCATCGACTAAGCTAGCTATGTCAACAGGGATGCATTAACGTAGCTATTTGCATTAATTTTTCACTTAAGGATATCAAGGAATTTCAAATGATTTTGGGGTAAAAATAAGAGCCAAATGGAAGCTAAAAAGATAGAGAATCGTAGCAACGACATAATTGAGGGTATGAGTTAAAAACTTGAAGCAATTCAAGCACATGAGATGAGTTCTTGAAGGATGTTATGATGTTGATCCATTTTGCAATTAGCCTGCGGTTAGGGAATTAAACTTAAGATAAATCAAAAGAGATGCAAATGAAACCTCCCCAAAGTAGCCATATGCCTAATATGTTCTTGCATAATCTTATCACAAGGAGTTCGTAGGCACCTAGGATGATGAATGGTTATTTTAAGTTAAATTCCATACCCATATGAGGACTTTTCTTAGGATTATATGGACAAGAAAACAAAACTATCAATTCAAAATGGTATGAGATAATGTGGTGGTAGAAAATGAAATGAGTGAATGGAAGATAGAGAATGATCAATGGATAATCTACATCTTGGTCACAAAAGACTCCTTAGTAAAATTTATGGTTAAGATGATCCCTTACCAGTCTGTTCCAAGTCTTGACCAAGTCCATTCTAATTATAGTGATTTCACATTGACATGTTCCTCCTCTTCTTCCATCAAGAGCTCATGACAACCCCAAAGGACAATCATCACTCCCAGAGAAGAAGAAAGTAGGTAGGACCTTAGTTAGAGGGATGCCTTTAGGCATAGTTAACATGTCTTTCTAGCCCCAAAACCAATGTGTGTAGCCCATAATATTATCTAAGGAGTATTCTTTGAATTCCATGATTGGTTTTTTTTTTCTTTACGAGAACTACACCATGTAAAGACATGCTTCCTTTTTATGGTCAACAATAGGAGTGATGATATATTAATGAAGATCCATAAAACTGAGGAAGGAAGTTGAGACAAATACACATCAAATCCCCTTTAGATCACACCATTTTCCATTCTCATTTGGTCCTTTCCCAGTTTGTTGGACAACAAGATCACATGTTACTTTTAGTCTTAATATAAGAGAACCTTCATGATTCCATGATGCAAAATCCACATGGAATAGATGCAATGGATGAATATCATGAACTCACTACCTGATGCCACCAGAAAAATAAGATATTATTAATAGAAAATATTATTCAAGGATAAAAGTAATCTTTTGTTAATCAATCATAACTTTGATAGTCGCGATCAACAATTTCCAAACTTACACAGTAGTAATGGAACAAAATCTGAGATTGCAAATGAGATTAAATAAAAATAACAAGGAAAGAATAAGAGAATAACAAAGAAAAGGAAAAATATCAAATAACTAATAAAATATTAAGAAAATGAAAAACATATAAAGAATGTTGTAAAACAAATAGAAAAAAAAATTGTTTGTCCTCATTAGGATTTTATGGTAGGTGGATATCTCCCCTCATGACTAAGTTGGAAGAAGAAGATTCAAAAAAGGGAACATGCTTGTTCTTGATTAGAGGTGTTAGTATTATTGTTAGTTACTTGGGAGTCCATGAATGGTTTAAGTTGCTAGATGTTGACTGACATGTGCTTTTTATGGCTTGTTGGGTGGTAAATTGTCATAGCTCCAGAAAGAAAAGTTAAGTAGATAATTTAAGGTTCTTTCCATAATTTTTGGAACTTAGTTTGTTGCAGCACATGCATGAGATTCCAATAGAGAAACTTATCTCCTAGTTTGAACATAACTTTTTTGATATGTACACCATGACATTATTTCCTATGTGCCTTATGTACTTCAATCATCATTAGTACTATTATTTAGTTTTCATCTATCATGTTGAGTATCATTACTCATTGTATTTGTGTTAGGTTAATGTCTATGTTAAGTTTACAGGTAGTTTTGAGTATATCAAGTTTAGTTTAAATTAAAAATTTAGGTAATTTTCCATACACTAATTCATGGGGAGAGTAGCCTATAGGAAGTTTTCATGTTGAGCGATATTTCCAAAGGGTATCATTGAGTTTGGTACTTTAATCTTTCCTATATCTACTAATGGTTTGCATTAGTATTCTTGTGATTTTCCTATTAGTGACCTCTGCTTGACTGTTGGCTTGGGGGTAATAGTGTGTTGTGAGTTTATGTTACACCCCCAAATGTTACATTAATTTGTGAAAAGTATACACTATGAAATGTGTTCTATTGTCCAAAATTAGTGCTCTAGGACACAAAACTTGTTTACCACCTATTTTTGAAAAAATTGAATTGTAGTGGTAGATGTATAATCAGACATGGCTATAGCTTTATCCCACTTAGTACTCTAGTCAACACCAACTATAATGTAGGCTTTCTCATTGAACATGGGAATGATAGATCCCATGAAGTTAATTCTCCAAAGGTCAAAAGGCTTCAATGGTTGAATCTACTATTGGAGCACTTCCATTCAAGTGGCCATTCATCCATCTCATTAACACCTTTCACATGAACAAAAGAAATGGTGAAGATTCCTAAAAATTTTTGGCTAAAAGTATTCTACCATAAGGATCTTTGTGGTTATCCTCCTTCTTGCATAGTGGCCCCAACAATGACCTTCATCAGTATCCTCGAGAACTCTCAATTAATCTACATTTGGCACACATCATTGTACCAAGTCATTAGCACAAAGCTTATAGAGGTTACCTTTGATTTCTATATAATGTTTGATCTGGTGAAGAAACTACTATTTCTTTCTATGAACCCATTTAGTAGGAGTCTCTTGTATGAGTAGATATGATAGGAACTTATCATACCAATTTATGATCCTTCATTCATGAACTTAAATGAACTTTGTAAAGAGAAGTTCATTTAGAATTTGATCAGATAAAGGTTCTTCCTCATCATCATTACTTTTTGATGAGTAGTGAGGTACCCCTACGCCCAACCATACTAATCACAAAGTGTTCACGCGTGATCCGATAGAATTCCATGGACTTTATCATTTCTAGTGCACTAGTTCTTTAGGAAGTGAATCTAGCCCTAAGGTCAATTTTTGTCTTTCCAATTACAGTTGTGACATTCATTGGTATGGTTAAGTGTAACTAAGGCATCTGATATTTTTCATTTTGTATTTTATAGTTTGGTGCTCAAAATGTAGATAAAAAGGAATTTGATTAACTAATTTAAATTAACTAATTAACTAGCATTTGACTAATCCTAACATAAGCATCTAGTCCCACTTTCTGTACATGTCCTGAACCCACGTATCCACTGCTAGGTGACCAAGCACTATGCTACTGGGCATACCAAGCAATAACACTACTAGGATTGCCAAGTGAATATGTGTTATGCTCAAAATGGTCATACTTATGTGTGTAATCTATCTCTCTTAATTGCCTCATTAACATAATAACTAGAAAATATTTAATAACTAATTGAAAACATTTAATAAATAATTAAAAACATTAAATGCATAAATGAAATATCTAATCCATCTAAAGTGCTACAAGGTTTATCAAAAAGCTCATCTTTATTACCACACACACTGTTGTGCTCAAGTACAACAATGCTCAAATAAAGATCCATACACTCAATGACTCTTGCTACAGGCACTAGGGGACAAATTATAACTTTCAAATGGAAAAAACTGTAAGAGCTTCGCTACAACTACAATCTCTTCTTACATAAATGTGGCTGCAAGCATTTATTTATAGCCAACTACAAGCACTATGTCAATGAGGCCACATCGATGCATGATATGATGCATCAACTAGGCCTCATCGATGAGGCCCAGATGATGAGGCCACATCAATGAGGTCTCATCGATGCAATCGACAGAACACAACTCATCATACACCCACAACTAAATCAAAACTCATCCTTGAGTTCTTTTACAAAATTGGGAAGGTATGGGATTATTGACTAAATTTTCTACAAACAAAACAAACTAACTAACTAAACAAAAAATGGAGTGCTCAGGTGTACAAATCAACACATTATAAAAAATGTTAGTGTTCAAGAAACAAAATTGTACACCATGACTCAAGTCTTCAAAAATTGGATAGCATGTTCCTTGATGTTGTGAACCTATTGGAGAAGATCAAATAGTCCCAGGCGATGGTGGTTCCTAAGGCTTTGAGGGACCTTCACCAACTTCACGCATGGATGGTAATTGAGGTGGCTATGACTATCTTACTGCTACTCCAACTTTAGGTGAGAGGCAGAAACCATCCAACAATGCTTTTATTTTCTCCTCCTTACTCTTGGGAATGTGCACCATCCACACAGCTTCCCCAATGTAGATTGGAACAATCAAATCCCAAGGACACGAGATTGCTAGAAACAACTCCTTTGCATTGACAAACTAGGCAATGAATTATTTGCATTCAATGTTGAATGCCTTGATTGTATTCTTCAGCTCCTAGTAGTCATTCATCCATTTGGTCAGGTTCTCCCCAATAGATCGTTGATCTCTGAATCACTCTCTAAAAACTTCGAGTTCAGCGTCAACAGTCTCAAGCTTTTGCTTGGTGTCCTTGTAGTGTTTGAACTTGGCCTCATATAGCAAATATGAGCTAGCCACTTGTTTTTCTCATTTTCAACATGGCTATCTAGTAGTCAACATTTCTAGGTTTGCATAATGGAGATTGGCCAACTCCATATACTCTATCATCTTCTAGATTTGCAACTCCTTTAAGCAGATCTCCACTTTTTTGTAGGAGTTTATCCCATCAACGATGGGTTGCCACATTTCTCTTCCTTGTTGGAGTTGCTAGAGGGCTTCATTTACTTTCACCTTTGCCATTTGAATGAGTTTTTCATTAACTTCCTTTTGTAATCCAAACTAGTCTCTGTAGTGATTTTTTACTTTCTCAAATTTAAGGGCTTCATTCTTCCAGGCGGTAATCTCGATGGTAGACTTCTAATGTAAGCTGTGTACCTCCTCCATTAATAGATTATGATTTTTCATAGCTAGTTTTCTTAGTTCAGTGTTTACCCTAGCAAGCTACTCTTGCTGTTGATGAATAAATTCTTGCATTTGATCATTCTGAGCATCAACATTTCATAGACGATAATTCTATGCGGTCAATGTTTCATTCTCCTAGTGCATTTGGTTCAAGTCCTTCTAAATTAAGTATGTTTCAGCTTCAACTACAGACTATTTAAAGATGGTCATTGCTACCTCCTCCTCAAATTTTTGAAATCATTCTTAAAGCTGTTTGAGAGCTTCATCTCTTATTACTACTAGGCTGAGGATTGCAAGGTTCGCAAGTTAGGCATGAAGTTTGACAACCTTTGTGGCCAAGCATTGATTTTGTTCTTAGGCTATTTCTGGTTGCTCCTCCAAAATAATACATCTACCCCTTGCATTCAGTAACTCTGACTAGGTCATAGTGATGTTTTCTAGAAGATCAAAGATTTTCAGAGTAGGTTGGCTGGTTCCTACCAATTGTTCTAGTTACTTTTCATGTGAAGCTACATTTAGTTTTCCATTGACCATGCCTACAAATTTCTGCATGTCTTGAAGTACAAATACATTTGGTACAAATGTCATAGGTGCATTTAATGCTTCTATGACATGGTCAACCACCACTTCAATTGTTGTCTCTTGCCCATGGTGCTACATTACCAAGATAGTTGCCCCTTCACCTTCCTCCAACCACACCAAGAAAGTGGTAGCATTCCAAGAGATTTCTGGAAATAAATGGTGTTGCAATAATGACATTGTCACCTCCCGAGCATTGGAATCTCACCTCAAAGGTAGCTATGTTCTTTGGGCAGAGAAGAGTGGACCACCCCTCTCCATCTGGCTAACTATTCAAGCCACCTCATTAAGGTGACTCATTGCTGGCTGATATACATATGGATCTACCCCACTCGTTCTTGCATGTTGCTCTTGTTCGCTCAAGAGTTATTCTTGGATTTTTCACAAATGCTCAATGGCTACACAAGCCTCTAGCATTGTTTCCTAAGTAGGTGGTGGTGGCAAACTCCTCTAATTGAGTCATCGTTAGCATCTTCTCTTTCATGATCTTAGACCATGAAGCCAAAGGAGTATGTCTAAGTGTATCATTAGAGTAGTGAACAACTCTTACCCTCTTGCAAAGTTTTTGAATGAGGCATGGAAGGGGTAGGGTCTTCCTTCCATGTTCATTTTCTTTGAAACCTTCTTAATCTCCAAGTATAGTAGTTGTGGAAGGTTAATGGGGAACTTCCCACTTAGAGCGATGCATGCTTGGGTAGAGAAGGTAGTTACCTTACTTAACCTCACCGTTGGATTGAGGTGATAGGCTACGATCTTGAAGTAAATTTTCTCCGCTAGTGTGAGTGCATCATACTCCTTATGATCCACCTTGTAGCATTATTGGGTCCACTCCTTTTAGGCCTCAAGGTCACCTTACATGGATAATTCTACTAGCTATGTTCCAGTGTCAAGCAACCGAAGTGCTTGTGAAATAGCTTCTGCCGAATAGGACACTTGAATGTCCTTGATCTTGACTATGGATCCCAACCTTTGATTATTCTAAAAGAGGTATGTCTCTCCCATGTATCACTCCCCATTAGATGTGATGATTGGCCACATGGGAGAGGTTCACAATTGAGTCTTGACATCCTTTGGAGCTTTTTCCAAAAATGGCCCAAAGTTAATCTCTTAAAGAACATATCGTTGAATCTCTTGGGACTTGATGATATCAAGGCAAGCTTGAGTCAAAGTGACCTCAAGCCTTGGCATAGGTCTAGGCACTTCTCATTATTGTTTGATTAACACTTCTTCTTCTAGAATTTGTTGGATAGATTCCACTTCGAGCTCCTCATGAAGAGGTCCCATTACATGGGTTGCCTCTAGAAGTTCTTGGCCTTGTTCTTGTTGGCCCCTTCCAGATCTAGGCTACTTCTCCCATGGTTGCAAGGGTTCTCCTTCCTACAAACATTTTTATTTTGATGTCATCTATAATCATAATAAGACCATGGATTAGTAATCATTATGTAACCTTAAAACAATTGGAATACCTTATCTCTTAAGGATTGTTACACTTTGGCTAAATTGTGATTATGACTCATTTAATTAATCTGATTATCATTTATTTATGTGTTATCATTAATAAATCATCCCAAAGGTTGTTGGAAGGGTTAACTATTGAAAAAGTTGATGTTTATATGTTGTTAAAGTTATTAACCCTTGGGGGAGTTAGGAAAATTTCCAAAAAAAGTCATCAATTTTTTCATAGAAAACCTTAAGGTTTGAAACCCCCATGATAAAGATCTTACCTTCAGTAAGCACAGGATCAAAAAACAAAGTTATTTGGACAAATGGTTGGGAAGTTATGAGCTCTAGAAGGTTTTGGGCTCTAAAAATTTTCAAAAGCTCCTCATGTGTTATAAGAAAATGGCAAAAAATTGCAAAGTGTTCAGCAGTATATATAGGGTTTTTGTGCTATGTCGATGAGGCCTAGTCAACTGGGCCTCATTGATGAGAGGGGATGTGTCAATGGGACCTCAATGATGCAATTATTGACTATTGTAGTTAAACATTGAATTTAGTCAAACTTGAAAAATATGAAAAGGTTTTGAATGAAATTGGGGACAAATGAAAGCTTAAAAGACCAAGAATAGTAAGAAACAATGAGAAGAGGGTGTTGAAGCTCATAAATTTGGAAAAAAATGGAGAAAAAGTGATGTAGTGGATGAATGAAATAAAAGGTTAAGGAGCACTGAGCGATATACTCAATGGAATATGCAAAAGATAGGATTATAGCGATGTCAAAGGTAAGGAACCTTAACTAACCAAGCCAAAAGCTATGTAAGTGGATCCTCCCCATAGTAGGCTCATGCCATTTTTGCCTTCCATATCCTCAACTGAAGAGTCTGTAGGCCCCACAGTCAATTAATGGTCATGAAAAGTTAAAGATCAACCTAGAAGAATCTACTTAAGAATCCCAACACATCAAAGTAAGACATAGAGCATAACATAGAACCTGGTAGTGAGGTGATTTATGGCAGCATGGAGGGATGATAGAGAAGGTGGAATGAAGTTCTAGATTGAGGTCATAAGAAGCCCCTTATGGAATATGTGGTTAAAATGATCCAAGAAGCTTCATCCTTAGTCTAGACCAAAACCATCCGCTTTCAGTGACTTTGCATCGTCACTCTAAGATCGATCCACTTACTTGAGACACAAGAGTGCTTCCACAAAATAACCACCATTCCACAAAGAGAGAAAAAGAGAAGTAGGAAGTGAGAGAGAGGGCCTTAGTTAGATGGGACCTTCAAGCATAGGTGCCTACTATTTGAGTCCCATAACTAGTGCTTGTAGCTCATTTATTTGTCCAAGGGGTGTGCTTTGAATTCCCAATGTTTGTTGTTGTTGTTTTTTTTTTTTTCTGAAATGGGAACCACACCATACAAGGACTTATTTCTGTCAAAGGGTTATGCTTTGAATCCCCATTGTTCTTTTTTTTTTTTTTTGAATGGGAACAACACCATGCAACAACTTATTCAACATCCTATTAGTGGAAGGTATGGAACGGTAAGAAGTCCATGAAAAACACTCAAGCACTCAAGTAAGTAGAAGAGTATAGAGAGTATTGAGTCTCCTTGAAGTCATACCCTTTTCAAACCTCTGAATCCTTCCTAATTCTAGAACTACCATGGTCATTGATTAATTAAAAGTTTCTTTAATGAAAAGGACCTCAAATTCCCAAAATAAGGAAAAGCATAGAGTTCATTGGATGGGCAAATGAAATGGACTCACTACCTGTTCAATGAAAAATAAACCATGTTAAAGTCATCAGACATCAGAATTCAAAAATAGAAACCAAACATTGACAATCACACATTAAGCACAAACCATCATTAGTAAATAGCAATAGCGACATTGTGTCTTATGACAATAAAGTGATTTTATTAGCAAAAATAAGGAAATATCACACTTGAATCAAAACAAAACAAAGTAAAATATATAAGAAAGTGTAAAATAATCAAGAAAGGTTCAAAGGTACTAACAATGGTGTAAAATTAGAAAAATTTTGAAAATCCAAAAATTTGTAAAATCAAAAATGTGAAAAACAAAAAAGTAGAAAAACTAATAAGCCATATTGATGGTAAGCATGGATGGTTATCTCCCCCACAACTGAGTTGAAAGGAGGAGATCTGAAAAATAGAACATGGTTGTCCATTCATTGAGGTGGTAGTTGCACTGGCTTGTCTTGGTTCAAGGAAGGGCTTTACTTGTTGGATGTTGACCAACTACTTTTTATTTGGGCATTCAGGTTTGTAGATTAACATGGTCCCAAAGGGAAAGGTTTGATCAATTATGTACGGCCCTTCTCATAATGTTTGGAACTTTATCTTTTGGGGTACATGTGTGGGGTTCTAGTAGAGGACCTTATCTCCTGGCTGAAGTTTTACTTTCCTTATTTTGAGGCCATGAAGTGACTTACTAAATGCCTTGTTCACCTCATTCAAGGATAGGGCCACTAATTGGTTTTCATCTAGCATGTTTAGATTGATTAATCTTTTATTTTATGCTAGACTTAGGTTAAGGTTTAGATCACAAGCTGTTGAGAGTGTATAGAACTCGAATTGGATGGGGAGCCTTGGAAGTTTTCTATACACTAACTCATAGGGAGAGTAGCCAATAGGAAGTTTCCAAGTTGAAAAATAAGCCTAAAGAGCATCGTTAAGTTTTGTACTTCAATCCTTCCTATATTTGCTAATGGTCTAAGTAGTATTTTTGTGATTTCATGGTTGGTTACCTCTTCTTGACTATTGGCTTGGGGGTGGTAAGGTGTTGTTAATTTATGGTCTACCCCCAAGCATTGCATTAACTTTCTAAGGGTGGCACCTATGAAATGAGTTCCATTATCAAAAACTAGTGAACATGGCATCCTAAACCTATTCACAAATTTTGTTGTACAAATTTAGCAATAGTGAATGATGTACAATCAGTAACAGCTGCTGCTTCTGCCCACTTTGTACAATAGTCAACTACTACTATAATACATGCCTTCTTGTTGGACATGGATGTGATGGAACCCATGAAGTCAATGCCCCATATGTCAAAAGGTTCTAGTGGTTGAATCTACTATTGAGGACCTTCCATGCGAGAAATCATCTCCCCATCTCATTGACAATGTTCACAAGACTTGACGAACTGGTGGGCATCCCTAAAGATTGTAGGCCAATAGTATCCTACTGTACTATCCGAAATCATCGGTGCAAGGCTGGAAGGGGACGAGCACTGCTGGATCTATGAACGAGCACAAAAGACTCTACCTTTGCTTGAGGGCAACCTAGAACTGATGAAGGTAGAGTACCTTGGGTGGTCCGCACGCGGATCAAACAAGTATTTCCCCAAACATATGCCAATGTGCGATATGCTGGGTTATACGTAAACGGTATGATAAATGTAAATTAGAACGCTAGCATGCAGGAATGTAAACAAGAGATAAAGAAATATGAACAAAAACTATAACAAATCTTAGCCAAAAATGCAGCAATATTATTGCATAATGAAGATTACAATGCACCGGTCTAGACACAGTTGTGAATCTGACACAAGGCAGACGAAGAGCCCCGGTGGATGCGGAGGCATGATGGTATGCTGGTTTGGGCTGTAGGCACAGCATGAAGACTGTATGCTCAGCATGTAGGGTAGTAGTCCAGCATGCAGGGTTGGTGTTTAGATTTTGCTGAGTGTCTCTGATCCCAGTTTTTGTTGTGTCTGTTTGTAAAAATTGCGAACCACGATCTAGTGAAAAATTGGGGTTTTTATGAGGTTTTGGACGTTGGATTTGGATCTGGAAGGGTATGTGTGGCCGTAGATGAGAGAATTTTGGGTTGGATGACATGTGGCTGCATTGTCTGAGTGCAAAGAGAATTACAACTGTACAACGTGCTGCATGCCAGCATGTACATGCTGGGCGTGTAAACTCAGCGTACAGACTTGCACAATAAAAAGGAATTGAACTTTACAAACAAGCATATTGTTACAACAGAAAATCTTGAACTTGGCCCTTGGATTTAAGAATGCTGCCTATTGAATTTGTGCTCATTTGGACTCAATCTGACATGGTTTTGGAAGGCTCCAACTAGTGTACGCTGGGCTACATGCTGGGCGTGTAGGTCAGCGTGCAGGTTGGCTGAATCACTTGGTCGACCTCGCTTTTGGTGGTGCACACTGGACGTACACGCTGGGCATACAGGATGCATACTTAGTGAAAACTAAGTGTTTTGAGTTCAAAATTTCCCAGGTCTGATGCCAGATGTCACTGTAGTCTTTTGTGGATCCCAAGGAACCATTTCTTACTCATTTTGACTCCGTTTGAAGCTTTCCGTAAGGTTCTCAAGCTTCAGTCATGCTGGGGAGCTCAATTCTTATCGGAGAAGTGCTAAGCTGAGAATTTTATGATGTTTCATTGGCCCCTCTTTGTTGATGCCTGGAAGAGTCGACCCAAGAGGCATCGACAAAGAAGTACAAAACACCACAAGCAACTTAGTAGCATTGTCCTTCGACACTTGGCAAGATGTCATCACACCATGTTCAGTAGTACATGGGATGGCGAAATGAAGTTTGTAGCTAGATAGGGAAATGGAGATTGTGGGAATCGGGGACTGATCAAGGGATTGTGCATGGGGAAGGGGATGCTCTGGTGTGTGTATGACTTGGGACCAAGACATGAGGTGTACATCCTTTAGCAGAACAAGGCTCTTGTTTAGTGTTTAAGAGGACTTGTTGGCATAACCAAAGCCACGATGATGATGTGTTGCGTTCTTTGGAGGAATAGGGCCTCTGTTTAATGTTAAAGGGGACCTGTTGACGAAGAGCCAAAGTCACGCAATGAGATGTTACTTGGGCATTTGAGACATGAGTACTTATTTTCAAGACAACTGTCTTCCCTCCTGGGGCTTGTATGGAAAGTGCCAAGGGTCTTTTGTTTTTTTGTACTCATACTCAAGTGCCATGTTGTGTGTTGCAATTGCTTAAAGTGTTGCAGCGTGCAATGGTGTGGTCGATGTTTCGAGATGCACTGGTGTGTCAATGGTGTAAATGAGTAAAGTATGTTGAAGAATAGATGAGAAATGTAAGTGGAAATGGGAATTGTACTAGTGAATGGCTTGATTAACCTTGTTACGTGTGTTAGGAACAATGTGGTACCTTGCTGTTGTGATGAAGCGCATTCTCATATGAACACCTCTGAGTGTCATCCTGCAAACACAACTCCAAGGAGACAAGAAGATCACGAGTGAGTGAGTAAGCTTAGATTTGAACAGAAACTAAGGAAACAAAGGCACTAGATGAGATTTCAGGCACTGAATATGCATGGCAGTGATGTTGTCAGGATCAACTGATGATGAGCGAAGCAGCTGCTCTAATGAAGTTCGAATGCAACTATAGATCGAGAGGCAAGAGATGAAGCTGCCAGTTTAAAGTCATAGCAGACTATCGTGGGTTAGTTTTACATCATAACCCATTTGACGGTGTTAGTTTAGCAGCATAACAGATGGTGCATTGCTAGTTTATAGTCTTGGTAGACTATGGAGAGGCAAACCAGTTTATAGTCTTAGCGGACTCCAGCGAACGAAACTATGGCAGATTACCGTCGTACCGGACGGGTGCTAGTATATAGTCTTGGTAGACTATGGAGAGGCAAACCAGTTTATAGTCTTAGCGGACTCCAGCGAATGCAACTATGGCAGATTACCGTCGTACCGGACGGGTGCTAGTATATAGTCTTGGTAGACTATGGAGAGGCAAACCAGTTTATAGTCTTAGCGGACTCCAGCGAATGAAACTATGGCAGATTAATGTCGTACCGGACGGGTGCTAGTATATTGTCATTGCAAACGTTCTGTGGTATTAGTTTACCATCATGATTCTAGGACGTTCTATGGTATCAGTTTACCGTCATGATTCTAGGACGTTCTATGGTATCATTTTACCGTCATCATTCTAGGACGTTTTGTGGTATCAGTTTACCATCATGATTCCAGGACGTAGGCATACCTGAGATGTTTAGAGATGAAATGGTTTGAGGTACAGGTGATTCGTTCGATGAGTGAACTCATTACCATTCATGTCAGCTAGCTTAAATGCTCCGTTGTCATATGCTTTAGTGACCAAATAGGGCCCTTCCTAGTTTGCTGCGAACTTATCCACATGTTCACGGACTGCCTTAAGTACGAGGTCGCCTTCTTTGATTGGGCGCTTGTGAATGTCATGTTGATGGTGGCGTCATTGTTGTTTCTGGTACCATTCAATCTAATCAAGTGCACGTGTGTGTTCCTCTTCCACCGAGTCCAAGTCAGCAATGCGCAAGTCATTATTTTGACCCTCGTCGAGGAGTTTGGAGAGTGTGATCCTTAAAGATGGTACCTGCAATTCCAAAGGTAAAACAGCTTTAGAACCATAAACAAGGCTATATGGAGTTTTACTTGTGGACATCCTATGCGTTGTTCTGTATGCCCATAGTGCATAAACTAGCAGCTTGTGCCATCTTCGTTTGCTCTAATGAAGCATCTTCTTCAGCACCGAGATGATAATCTTGTTCGTGGCTTCTGCTTGTTTGTTGCTCTGAAGGTAATATGGGAATGAGAACGAATGTTTAATGCCTAAGCTATCGCAGAAGGTTTTTGTTTCGACACTACTGAATTGTGGTCCATTATCAGTAATGAGCGCCATTGGGATGCCAAAGCGGGTCATAATGTTTTCTAGGATAAAGCTGCATACTTGTTTTGATGCAATTTTTCTGAGGGGGATAGCTTCCACCCATTTCATGAAATATTTAGTTGCAATTATGATGAAGCTATGCCCCGCTAAAGACGGGGGAGTTATTGGTCCGATGATGTCCAACCCCCATTTCTGGAAAGGCCATGTGATTTGAGCTATATGCAATTCATTGGGTGGGACATGTATGAGATTACCATGCTTTTGACATGTATCACACATTTTGACCTTGAAGACACAGTCATACTCCATGTATGGCCAATAATACCCTAAATGCCTTATTTTGGTTGCCATCGCTTTGGGTGCTATGTGCCCTCCACATAGTCCTTCATGTACTTGCTCCACAATGGTCTGGCCATCAATGCTACTAATGCACATTAATAGGATACCTTCGTAGGATCTATGACACAATGTATCACCTACTAATGCATATTGTCGAGAACGTTTTCGTACTACGTCCTTTTGCGCATTTGTTAGATGTCGCGGTGTTTTGCCGTGTAGAAGATACTCTTTTATGTCATCATACCATTCTAATGTGTGTGTTGTACTAACTGATGTAATTGGTAATTCATCGGGAGTATCAGTTATGGGTTTAGCACAATTGATTATAGAACTAGGCAACGTGTGGAACATGTTTGGCGCTAAGTTGAGGACTAACGTAGCTAGTGCATCTGCAATGGTGTTATCATTTCTGGAAATATGTTGTACATCTATGTTGTCAAATCGCTTCAGAAAATGCTTAGTCAAATCATGGTATGGTTGTAAGTGTTGTGCTTTGCATGCGTAAACGTCTGTGACTTGATTTAGAACTAACTATGAGTCACCTCTGACTACAAGTCGTGTGATGTTGGAAGCTAGTGCTACTGTAAGACCTCTAAGGAGGCCTTTGTACTCTGCTACATTGTTGGTACAGTGAAAATTGAAACGATAAGAAAAGGATCAAATCTCCCTGGAGGGATGGGTGATGACGGTGGCAGCACTTCCCCCTTGGAAGGTGGATGCTCCATGAAAATTCAAAATGGCATCGTAGTTATCAGGCACTATGTCTATTACACTCACATTTTCATCCAGGAACTCTGGCTCTATTGAAGCTTGATCATGCATTGGTGATGTAGTCATTTGAGTTGCTATAGCTTGACCCTTAACTAATGACTGCGCTATGTAGTGTAGGTCAAACTCAGCTATCATGGCTTTCCAATGAGCTATCTTACTTGATTCATAGAAGTTGCCTGTGACGACTCTGAGCACATTATCCTTGTAGATTATATTGACTTGGTTGCGGAAGAGATAATGTCACCATTTCTTCAAGAAAAAGATAAGGGCTAAACACAACCTCTCCACCTCGTTGTACTTCTTCTCATGGGATACTAATGCATGACTTAAATAATAAACAGGGACTTCAGTTCCATCGTCTCGTTTCTAGCAAAGCATAGACGCAATGGATGAATTCAAAGTGGGCAGGTAGATATAGAATGGTTTGTTGTTCTAAGGCGGATAGACTGTCGGTAGTTGAACAAGTGCCATTTTAATGTTGTCAAATGCTTCCTAGCATTGTGAAGTCCATTCAAAATGGATGTTCTTGCGTAGCAAGTGATTCATAGGTTTCAACTTATCCATCAGTTTTTCTATGAAACTCCTGATGAACTGTAATCTACCTTGTAGACCTCGGAGTTCGGTAAGGTTGCTCAGTCGTTTCAAGTTGGTGATAGCCTTAACCTTGTCCAGATCTACTTCTATTCCTATTTTTGATAATACAAAGCCTAGCATCTTGCCCGTTTTTACCCCAAAGACACATTTCTTTGGGTTAAGCCTAAGTTCATATTTTAGACAACATTTTAAAACCAAATCTAAGTCTTGTATGTGTTGCTCTAGTGTTTTGATTTAATTGCAATGTCATCCACATAATCATTAAGCGAATGAAGTATGTAATTGCTAAAAATGAATGTCACTGCTCTCTGATATTTGACACTAGCGTTCTTCAAGCTGAATGGCATCATTGTATAGCAAAAGGTTCCCCATGGTGTCATGAAGGTTAACCTGAGCTGATGTTCTAGGTTAATCCATATCTAGTTATATCCTAAAAAGCCATCCATAAAAGACAACAGAGCATGCCCTGCCGTTGAGTCAACAAGTTGATCAATGCTTGGTAGCGGGAAGTCATCCTTTATGGTTGCGATGTTGAGATCCCGGAAGTCTATGCATAAGCGAATGCTTCCGTTCTTCTTGGGGACTATAACCATGTTAGATACATAATCAGCGTAGTCAACAGCCCGAATGAAACCAGCTTGATAAAGCTTAGTAATCTCATTGCGAACTGCCAGTGCTACCTCAGGTTTGACCTTGCGTGCTTTCTGTTTCAATGGTCTTAACTTGGGATCGAGTATAATGTTGTGTTGGACAATGCAAGGATCTAGTCCAGGCATGTCATTATAAGACCAAGCAAATGCTTTCATGTTTTCTCGAAGCACATGTTCCATATCCTTGGCAAGTTGAAGTTGTAATAGTGAGCTCAATTTTAATACTTTAACTTCACGGTTAGGCATAGTTATGGGAGTTTTAGCTAAAGGGTCTTCAGTGATGCTATCAGCTTCTATGTCTAGAGAATTTTTCATACCTTCATAGCTGTCTAATGTTTTTTGCATTGAGGCTACAAATGTGTCATCTGTTGATGGACCTAAGTCGATAGAATTTATGTTGATTTCTTTTGTGATCTTTCGGTATGGTCCATCAATGGTCAATGGTGTGAATAGATGCTTGTAATCCATCGCACTTGCTCCTACCAATAAATAGGGAGCAAAGTGAGCTAGGGGGGTTGTTATGCTTTCCAAGCAATGTAACTCATGTGTACGTTTGACAGTGACTAAGGTATGTAGTGGTAATTTATCGTCGTACCTAGACGCATGGCAGTTTAGGGCCATACTGGGCCTTGCCTGTCAATTTATAGTTATAAGAGATTGATCATGGCAGTTTAAGACCTTACCGGGCCATGTGCTATTCGTTTACGATGTCTGGTTGATTGTACAGTTTGTAATCATTACCTAATGTGAGACTGCTAGACGAAAAGTATGTTGTGCAAGAGAAGAATTTATATGGGTAATGGTTAGCCGAGTATATAATTATCTTTACCTTTTTTTGTATATATTTGTATTTTAGCTAATCATTGTGTTTATTTTATTTTATTTCATCCAAATAAAATACCCATACATCGATTTCCATGGAGCGGTGTATGCCACATGGCGGTGCATAAAATGGTGAACAAGTGTAAACATCAAAGTTAACTCTGAGACAGTGTGAATGTAGGCGAAATCGTAGCGTGAACTCAAATCACAGTGTGAACGTACGCTCAGCGTAAAATCCAGTATAGCGTGATGTAGGGACAAAGCTCAGGTGGTACGGGCGGAGACAGGCGCAGGAACAGTGCAAAGGAGGTAGCATGGGTGGTGTAGGTCAGGGTGCGACGAGTTGGACTGAAGGGTTCAGTGTGTATGTTCAAACGGAACCTACCTCATGCAAGGTCTTCATGCTGGGGTTTGCAGCGTGTAGGGGGAATGAAGCCCTCAGCTTGTGGGGGATTGGTGTTCCAGCGTGAACGTAAGGTTCAGGGTTCAACATGAACACAGTGATGGGCAAGGGTAAGCAAGTAGAAGGCTAGGGGAGGAAGGAGCCTAGCTTGACCTTCACGGAGGAAAGCGAGGCTATGCTCTGGTGCCTGCCTAAACCCATGATCCCCTCATGGTCAGGATCGATGTGCCGGTAGACTCTAATCCTCTGTCAAAAATTTTATTTTTTTGCCTACTGTTCCTATCGATTTTCTCCATTGCGTAGTGTAAATGTTTCCATAGCATAAGGTTTCTGTAGCGTAAATGTTTCTGTAGCATAAATGTTTCTATAGCGTAAAGGATGGGGCCAAAACACTCAGCGTGTGGGGTTTGTGTACCCATGTTCCAACGTGCAGCATGTAGGGTTTACACGCTGAGTTTTCTAGCGTGCAGGGTCTGCACGCTGAGCGTGGAGCTTGGGAACTTTTCTATGTGTTGGCCCCCAACGTAAAACCTTATTTTTGCGTAGCTTATTAACCGTAGTTCTTGAATACTTGTAGGGATCCCAAACCTTTCCTCTTAGTGGTGGAGCTTGTTGGAGTTCTGGCATGGTTTGGGCCTATTGATTCTGATGAACCGGCTCCCGATATGACCATTGATCAAAATGGGGTATGGTTTAGGATAGGTACCAACGAGTTCCTGGCTTTCATCTTAGAAAAATTCAACGTGGTAATATGGTTGCATCTAAGTGAACAATTAGCACTGAGCGTGCTTGAGACTATGTTACCAGGATCCTCAAATGGCATTGTGGCTTTCATCGTGGACATCGACAAGGGACCACTTACGATTGAGGATGGTCCCTCTGGAGGACCTAGATCTACCCATCCGTTATCGCGTGTATGGGACCTATTATCACATGGCTCTCATGACATCAACAACACTTTATTCCTGGCCGCTCGTGCGCACACCTTATTCCAGAATCCTCCTGGAATGGTCTACTGGGTAGAGAGTTAAGGTTGTTTAATTTATTGTTTCTGTTCTAATGCTTAGTGGTTGTTCACGTTTTGACCAACGTTCCTTTGTAGGCCCCACTTTGATAAAGAAGGAGTATGCGTAAGTGACGATGGACTTGCATTGGCTCATACTACCTTAGAGACATTCATGGTGGGTCCCACTCTCCGTGGTGCCATGTTAGCCCAGAATAAGGGTGCAATTGTTCATTTTCAAAAATGATACTCTAGGGCATTTTCACAATGTGAGGCTCAGGGGTGGCTACATGGGGATTGGTTGCGTAATGCCCCAGTTTTCCCATGTGATGCTGATTTGTCTTCTAATGATCCTAATCCATTATCCGATGGTAAGTAATAGTATTTCTGACGCTTAACGTTTGTTTGTTCTGCTACATCGTTGGTTGTATTAACTCCATCGATGTTACCCTATGCATATAGTGGATATCCCCCCTGGTGGAGTCACCATCACAACCGGGCGAACTAAGGGCACTTTGGCCATGAAATTCAGGGAGATCAATGATGCACAACAATGGCTGCGTGACAAGGCACCGCCACATATTATCAGTTGTTTGTGCGATGTTGGCCTCATGGAGTTATTTACAGCCCCAAGTCCTCATGTTTCTGTGACCGAGATGATTGTGATCGTTGATTCTTTTAATGAAGCAGTTACTTACTATAGTACTCGCGTCAAGGGAATCAAAGTAGCCTTCCATCTGTCGACAGAGTTTTTTTCAAACTTCTTCAGTGTACCCGCAGCTGGGACTAAAGTGATTTTGGGTAGAGTGCAGAAGGAGATCCATGTGGTTCGTGAATTGGAGGACTGGTTAGGCGTTCTTAAAGGTGCTAATGGATTCCCTATGTAGGGAAAATTAAAAGTAACTGAAGTTAATGAGTTGTACCCCTTGTTTAGAGCACAAGTGTTTCCAAAGTCCCTATCCCAACTGAGGACTTTTGGGGTAGAATCTATGTGCATCATGCGCACGATTCTGGAGATTGGGGTACGCTATAATTGGGTGCAGTTTTTACTTTTGGGTTTCCATGGGGAGATAGTGAGGTTGCGTTCGAACATTGAGGCACAGTCCCATTTCACCTTTGCATTCTTCACCGGTTACTTGCGCCGACTAGCTAAATTTCTAGTTGTTCACGTGGACAACAAGTACGTGTTAAGGGAATGTGGGCAACTGTCTTGCCCGTGGATTCGCCACTTATTTGAGGTGACAAAATCCCAAGATGCTCTTGAGGGAATTGAAGAATCAGTTACTATTACAACAGAGGAATCATCTAGCCATTCAATTCATACATGCGACAGCGTAGTGTTGGAACCAGGTGATGTGCCCTATACTGCTAGAAGAGCTGACTGAGTAATCAAGGAAACAATTGGGAAGGGAAAATCCAAGGTTCAACAACCTCAACGCTCTAGAGAAGAGGCTCCAGCTATAGATGAGCCCAAGGTGAAACACATACAGTTTAAAATGCTAGTTCACTTATTTATCCTTATTTTATTATCATTATTATTTTTTTTTATTTTATTTGATTTTTTCGGCCATTTATACGAAGCTATCTTACTCCTGAATGTCATTTATTCAATGCTGCACTTATGAACGTCACCAAAGCCAACTCCTGAAGTAAGAAGGGAGATGTTGATGCCGATTGTCGAGGAGGAAGAAGTCCCAACGAATTTGGATGAGGAGGACGAAGAGTGCAACAACAAGATGGAAGTCCCTGCCCCTCTAAGTGAAGAAGTGAAAGAGCAGGAGGGAGACACCACAGAAAAGGATCACATTGATGATCAAGATGAAGTCGATGAGATGTTTGATGGTTTCTTCAGAGGAAGGTTAGACCTTGGTGATCCCCCGAATCCGAAAGAGGATAGAGATTCCGGTATGTTCTCCTTATTATGTTTATTCGGCTCTTGAATTTTTCTTTCTATTATTCAGAGTTTTAATTTTATGTTTTGCTGCTACTACACAGAAATGTTGAAACTAGGATGATTCCTAATGTCCGTTTAGATATACCTATGATGAAGACTCCAATGGGAACGACCACCAAAGTTGATACATCTCCTATAAAAGAACCATTTACTTGGATCGAGATGCCAAGTAAGATGGATTTTTTCCTTGGTATCATTGATGAGGTAGTTGATTGCATCTAGCAAGCTCATCCTGAAATAGGTACATATGTCTTAAGTGTTTTGAGTCCTTCGGTTTTCACATCTGTTTCCACCGTCCGCTGTCTAATGCATGTTCTTCTCACGTGGATAGGGACTAAGCTAAAGTGGGATCCATCTAAGGCCATTTGCATTAACAGTCTACCCACACTACCATCAGAGATTGAGCAGGTGCCAAGACAGATCTATGATGAAGTGGTAGAGTGTGCTGTGCAGAATGCCAAGTCTCTTTGGACTTGTAGGCGTTCCATCGAGAAACTATGGATGCAAATTTAGGCGAGGGAAAAGAAGACTACCAGGCTAACCGTAGAATGAGATGATTTTAAGTTGTGCTATGAGTTTGCCTCGGCAAGGTTGATGGGTGATCGTTCTTGGCAAACCTCTGAGATTACTTATACTAGGTATTGGAATTTATTGAATCACTAAGTAACTATGATTCGGGAGCTAGCAGAACGGAAGGCACAAATTGACTTGTTGAATCTCAAGTGTCAGGATTGGAAAGCTTTTGCGTCTAAGGTGCAGAAATGGGGTCAAGATGAAAAGACGCATAAGTATCATTATAAAAAATCATTAAAGGAGCAATTGATAGAGAGGCATCAGCTGGAGATGTTTGTAGATGGTTTAGGCTTATGATCTTCATTTGACACGTTTGCTAAGCACACTGTGGTAGAGATGGATTCTCCCAAGAGGGTCATCACTATAGCTTCTATTTCTGTGGGTGAGTTTCCTCTAAAACATCCTACATGATCGACTGTGGACAAGGGGAAGGCTTTAGCCAACATTAATCTGGGTATTGATGGGACTGACTGGGCAAGTATCCCTGAAGAGGAAATCCTTCGTCGACTGGAGTTGGATCTACAAGGATCTTCTTCAGTAAGTTGTTTAGATTTGTCAATTTTGCTTATTAGTTTTTTAGCAAAAAATGTCATCTTTCTTTGTTAATTATTTTCTTTTGCCTTTTACAGAATCACGAGGATGACGGTGGTGAGGAAGGTGGCCCTAGCGGAGTGGGGCGGGATGATGCAGAGGAGTCTGAAGATCAAGCTCCTCCTGGATTTGATGCCTAGTTTCGATTTGATGTTTTTGTTGTTAAAATGATTATGTATGCGATCTATGTATCATGTGGGGACACGGTGCTAAGTTGTAATTTGACTTTGATACATTTAAACAATTTTTCGGTTGAGTTTTCTGTTATTCATTTTTTTGTTTGAATTTTGCATTTGTTTGAACACTGATAAGCGTAGATTTGAAGTGAAGATCTTTTTATTCTTTTGGTTGTTTAAATGTAAACACGATGCAGCAGTGTAAAATTTTTTTGTTCATTTTGTTGTTTAAGTGTAATGCACGAAGTAGGAATGCAAGTAGGAATGTAATTGTAATTGAAGCATAATCCTGTAAAAGGGGAATGTGAAGGAAAATTGTAACTGATAACGCAACAATGTAGGCATAAATTCAAACAGTGAACTTGAATTGAGAAAAAACAAACGTAAGAAAATGCTCTAGTTTAAGGCCATTTCGGGCCATGCGCACATGTGTGTCAGTTTAAAGTCATGACGGACTGTAGTCTTGATGTTCTAGTTTAGGGCCATTTCGGGCCCCATGCACTAATTTAAGGCCATTTTGGGCCATGTGTAAACGAGATAAGTTTCAAGTGATATTGGTAGATTTCCTGGTAAATCGGCCATTTCTGGCCATGGCTAGTTTTATGTCGTTGCGGACATGTGATAGTTTAACGTCATTTCGGACGATGAATGTAGCTTAACAGTTCAGTAATTTTTTGAGTTTTCTTAATTTAACATTCAGAGTGGCGTTAATAGGTATGATTCTATACTCAGCATCCCCTTCGTTGATCATGTTGAATGGTAATTTAGCCCAAGGGATGTCTGATGGAACGGGCTTCGTGTTGGTGTCTCCTAGTGTTTCCGTATGTACAGTAGTTTCTAAGTTTTTTGTAGTTTCTAGGTTAGACGATGGATGTACAGTTTCAGGTTCGGGTGTTTCTATGCTAGGTGAAGTTTCTTTTACGTCTGATGGATCATTATCTACTGGTCGCGTGCAACTTTGTTTTTGCTTTGTTTCATCCTGTTTAGGTTCTTCAAACTTAACCTCTGAGCCTTTGTTTGTATCTATATGTGACGAGATGGTAGGTGTAGCAGCCTCCCCGTGTATAACGATTTCACCACCTTCATAAGG
Organism: Gnetum montanum; assembly: GCA_015680685.1. Taxonomy (NCBI): domain Eukaryota; kingdom Viridiplantae; phylum Streptophyta; class Gnetopsida; order Gnetales; family Gnetaceae; genus Gnetum; species Gnetum montanum. Next base: position 603,194 of record MNCI01027637.1, read on the forward strand.
CAGGTGGATCTCTTGGTGTATGGGGGAAGAGACTGCTTTGAGTTGGGCCAACCAAGGTATTCCTAATATTAAATTGAACCCTGGCATTTCGTCGATGACAACAAACTTAGCAGATGTGGGGAATCAACCCCCTGCTATAAAGTCCAAAGTTATGGTGCCTTTTACTACTACGCATCATCCACTAAATGATTTTAAACATGTCGTGGAGGTTGGTCTAATTAGTTCCGTAAGCCCTAATTGTTTGATAATGGGATAGGGTACTACATTTGTGGCGGCTCCGTCATCTACATGCACTCGATGTATTTTGAATTGATTTACTTGTATTGTTATGAACATAGGTGCGGTTGTTACTTCTCCTATTTTCTCATCAATTTTGATGTTGTTAGTGTGGAAGCCTAGTGATTTAGAAGTCGATCCTTGAAGGGAATACATTACCGCATGAATTGACGGTTCATTTGAAGGTAAGTCTTCGCTTACCAAGATCGATGTCAACATGCGTACTAGGGCTTCGCGATGAGTTTGAGAAGTTAGCATCAGGTCGTATAGGCTTAATGAAGTGTTTTTCTATTTAAGTGCCTGCATGACCTATGTTAGGGTTGTTGCTAAATCTTTACCATTAGGTGCATGCTTGTTAGTGGTTACTTGGTCCATCGGGCCCAACAGTTTTACCTCATGTGTAGCTGGTTTGACGTTTTCTTCCGTAACCGTTGATTTGGATGTATCATGTATTCTTGATGATTCTCCCTTATAGCTCGTGTTTGGTTCATTAGTAGGGGATGTCATGGGTATTGCACTTAATGGAGTAGGCTTGGGGGGTCCTAAGGCAAGCCGTTGACATTCTTTCTCCAAGCATTCCCATGTGAGCCTGTCTGCCAGGCGTTTCCACGTGTGGCGCAGGGGAATATTTGGTTTCTAAACATCGGGTTGCTTTGGAACCCGTATGACGTATGGAGTAGGACAGGGTTGCGATTGGATAGTTGAAGGGGTTGAGTGTCAGGCTGCCTAAGCACCCTGACGACATATGGGGTTGATCTATTTTGTGTTTGCGGGATGGAAGGTTGGTGGTTATCAGGATGTTTGGGTATCTTGACAACATATGGAGTTGGTGTAGTTGGGGGTTGTACTTCTGTAGTTGTAACCATGGATGGCACCCAGACTACATAGGAAGCGGGCCGGGTAGGAGGTTGCATGTCTAGGGTAGCAGTGGTAGGAGGTACACGCACTACGTATGGTTTAGCTTGTGGTGGTATGGTGGAGGCTGCCACCGCGGGAGGTACCCGGATGACATAGGATTTTTCGGGGTAGGTGGATCATATGGAGGGTATGATGATTGAGGTGTGGGTGTTTGTGTAGTAGGAGGAATACGAAGTATGAAGGGTCTCCTAGGTGTTTTCTGTTCATTATCTAAATAAAGGGTGTTAATCCGATGTGCTTCTTGTTTGTTATCTAAGTAGATAGTGTTAATTACGTATGGTGCTTCCTTAGTATTTAGTGGGTTTTTATGTACGCCCATGGATTGGTTTTGCGGTTGGACTGGGTTGGACTCATCGAAAGTTATTTCATCCCTATCTATCATTCGTTGAATGTCTTATTTCAGGGCAAAACAAAAATTGGTACCATGTCCATTACATTGATGGTACTCGCAATACCTATCGAGCCTAAAGCCTTTTGGGATAGGAGGCTCGTTAGGTGTGGCCAAGCCTAGATTCTTAACCAGTTCACAAAATCGGTCATTTCTTTGAATAGTTGCAGGAGACATCTGCTTGTGCTTCATCATTCCATCCTTCAAAAGTTGGTCAAATAGTTGAGAAGGTTTCGCAGGCAGTGTAGCAGTTTGTGATGTAGAAGGTTCGGGTGGAGTGGCGGGAGTTGGTCTAGTATAGTTAGTAGGGGTAGTAGGTGGTTTGTCTTGTTGTCTTGTGCTCGTTTGTTGTGTTTTTGATACTGCTGCTATAGTTTTCTTAGCCTTTTCTTTGTCTTTCTTGTTATGTTGGTTTTTAAATGCTGAATAGGCTAGGTCATGACTGTTTTGCGCAGCTTCTTCAATATTCTTTATTTGTACAAATGCTTAGCTAAGAGTGCGTGCGTTAAGATAGTATAGTTTGGACTTCACAAAATCATTAACGGCCCCCTTTAGAATAGTGAGGAGGTAAGTCTCTGGGATTGGCTCATGGAGCTCATTGAGGGCAACACTCCACCTTTGAATAAATTTTTGAACAGGTTCAAGCGGTGCTTGCTTGACCTGTATGAGGCTGTCAAGTGTTGCTTCAGGCTTCAAGTTATACTTGAACCTAGTAACGAACTGGTGTAATAAATCTTCCAAAGAAGCTATGGAGTTTTGGGGCAAAGCCCGATACCAGTCAAGTGCTCTCCCTATGAGGGACATGGGGAACACTCGCAATATGGAATGTGGCCATGCCTGAAGCAACACGCACTCTAGTCTAAACGTTACAAGATGGGCGTTGGGGTCTGTTTCTCCATTGTATTTGGTTAACATGGGTAGGGAAACACCTTTAGGTAATGTTAGAGGTGGAATCGAAGAGCTGATAGGGTCATCTTGATAGAAATCTACTATCTTAAGCTCTTCGTCGGTAGCTGTTTTGAGGCACTTGACCTCATCAATTAGCTCTTGCATCAGTTTTTTGGCTACAGCCTAGTCTTGGGCATTAGGCAATATAGTAGATTGATTATGTTGTGTTGTATACAAGTTAGATTGTTGCACAGTGGGCTGGAAAGAGGAGAGTTGGGTGGTTGGAGGTTGCGCTTGTAGAATATTCATGGTAGGTGCTACTAAGGATAGCATACTGTAAGGAAAGGTTGTTGTTGTTGTTGTTGCTGTACTTGAGGGATGTTCATGGATGGAACTGTAGGAGGTGGTATGTTGTAGTGAGGGGGTTGATGCGGTTGCATACCGGTCGTAGCCCACTGCCCGTTCATATTTTGTGGGGGAGCACCCTAAACTTGTTGAGTTGAAGTGGTGAAGGGTGCTCCTTGAGTTTGGATCCATGGTATATAATGCGTGGATGTAGAAGCTGGTATCACATACAGCATCTTGATCACTTGCGGTGGGAAAGTTATCCCCACATTAGTTTGAGGGGGGTGTTGTTGGGGTTGTATTTGTAAGAAAGGGGGTGACGTGGTAACAGGAGGAATAGTGGTGATGGGTATATCGAATTGGGTATTGGTCACTGGGAGAGTGGGAACAAGAGTGAATGGTTCCTGTTGAGGCACATGTGCTTGAGTGGTTTTAAATGAATGGAGAGACATAGTATCCCCAGTGAAGGGATAAAATAACGGGTTCATGTACGTGTGTGGACTGAGAGTATGGTATGAATCCTCGTGTTCGGACTAAGCTGCGAAATCATCCTTCTCCTCTAATTGAGGATTTACTATGGACTAGTCTAGAGATTGGCTCTTTACCAGGAGGAGCTATGAGATGAGCTCATAATAATGCTCTGGAAGAGGGATTATGTCATGTGAGGAGGGGATGAACTCATGTCCTCCCTTATGAATCAGTTCATACTATTTCTTAGCCTCCAACTCAGTTTGATCTACTGCCAGGCCAGCTTGTATCTTCACGCATATCAAGTTATACTGTTCTTGTGTTATGGCATTGAATGATGAATACTTCCTTGCAGTCTGAGAGATCAACGAGGTCCTCCCTGGCGATTAACCTCACTGTGGACTCCTATGGGTTGCATAATGGGTATCGGCATCATCGTGGGGCCAACGGTATCTGGAATGGACTTGGTTGAAATGTTGGTGTTGGCAGTATTCATCATGAAAAGGTCGTAAATGTAACAAGGTGGAAGGCATACAATGTCAGGGCGTACAGGTTAGGATTTGGCCAAGTATGAAATGGGTGTGCTTATCAGCGTACACCTAAGTTGGCAGCGTGTGACCTGTTTGCATAGCGTATGGACTAGGTCCCAGCGTACAGGCTCCAACAACCAGCTTACAAAAACTAGTCATAGCGTGTAAACTGAGGTCACAGCGTGCAGGCTGCAACTGTCAGCATAGAGCTAGAGTGGTCAGCGTGTTGTGAGTGGTGGCAGCGTGTAGATAGGGTCTACAACGTGCAGGTTGACTAAGCAGTGTGTAGATAGGATCTACAGCGTGCGGGTTGACTAGGCAGCGTGTTGGGCAACGTGTAGACATTGAGAATGTTGCAGAACAGGACATAGATTTGAGGGGTTCAAAATCAGATTTAATGTTGACGCAATGTAAATCCAAGAAAACCAGGCAGTAGATCAGAAGCACAGGGGGCAGGTGTATGAGATCAGAGTAAATTTAAGTAGTTTCAGGCCCTCCTTCTAGCACCATTTTCTATACTGTCCAAAATTGTCAGTGCAAGGCTAGAAGGGCACAAGCACCGCGGGATCTGCTGATGAGCACAGAAGACTCTACCTTCGCTTGAGGGCTAGCTAGAACTAATGAAGGTAGAGTACCTTGGGTGGTCTGCACGCAGATCAGACAAGGATTTCCCCAAACATATGCCAATGTGCAATATGCCAGGTTATACGTAAATGGTATGATAAATGTAAATCAGAACACCAGCGTGTAGGAATGTAAACAAGAGATAAAGAAATACGAATGAAAACTGTAACAAATCTTAGCCAAAAATGCAACAATATTATTGCATAATGAAGATTACAATGCACCGGTCTAGACGCAGTTGTGAATCTAACACAAGGCAGACGAAGAGCCCCGGTGGATGTGGAGGGGTGATGGTATGCTGGTTTGGGCTGCAGGCACAGCGTGAAGACTGTATGCTTAGCATGCAGGGTAGTAGTCTAGTGTGCAGGGTTGGTGTTTAGATTTTGCTGAGTGTCTCTGATCCCAGTTTTTGTTGTGTCTGTTTGTAAAAATTGCGAACCACGATCTAGTGAAAAATTGGGGTTTTTATGAGGTTTTGGGTGTTGGATTCGAATCTAGAAGGGTATGTGTGGCCGTGGGTGAGAGAATTTTGGGTCGGGTGACATGTGGCTACATTGTCCGAGTGCAAAGAGAATTACAACTGTACAGCATGCTACATGCTAGTGTGTACATGCTGGGCATGTGAACTCAGCGTGTAGGTCAGCATGCAGGTTGGCTGAATCACTTGGTCGACCTCACTTTTGGTGGTGCACGTTGGACATGCACATTGGGCGTACATGCTGGGTGTACAGGATGCATACTTAGTGAAAACTAAGTGTTTTGAGTTCAAAATTTGCCAGGTCTTCTGTGGGTCCTAGGGAACCATTTCTTGCTCAGTTCGATTCCGTTTGAAGCTTTCTATGAGGTTCTCAAGCTTCAGTCATGCTGGGGAGCTCGATTCTTATCAGAGAAGTGCTAAGCTGAGAATTTTGTGGTGTTTCATCTACCATCAAGATTTTTATGACTATGCATCTCCCTACATAGTGGCCTCCACAAGGCCCTTCATGAGCATCCTAGAGAACTTGCAGTTGATCTTCATTAGGGACACACTAATCAATCAGGCTATTGGCACACACCTTATAAAGGTGTCTATTGATTTCCATGAAGTATTTGGCCCAATGAAGAAATTGTTGCTTCTTCCTAAAATCCAAGTCTTGTGACATCTCTTGAGTGAGAAGATAGCTGAGGATGCCATTATACCATGATGCTTTTGCAAGCATTTGTTCACTTATTGCTCCTATAAAAAGGAGTTTTTCTAGAAATTGATCAAAGAACGAACTCTCCTCCTCTTTATTATCCCATCTTAAGCAAGAGAGGTGATCAGCAACCACATTCTCAGTCCTTTTTTGATCTACCATCATGAGATTTAATTCCTACAAGATCATGAGCCACTGTATGACACAAGGGCTCACCATTGACTTATTCATGAGGAAGCAGATTACACTATGATCTATGTGCATAAATACTTTGTAACCAAGTACACAGTGCTTGAACTTTTTTAGCACATACACCACTACCATTAGTTCTTTCTTCATGGTGATGTAATTTAACTATGCTCCCACAATGCTTCAGTTTGCACAATGGATATAATATGAACATTTCTTATCATCCATCTGTGTGAGCACTACTCCCAGTGCATAGTTAGATGCGTCTATCATGATGTGGAATAGTATGGACCAGTCTAGTGCTAATAGGATTGGTATTTCTATAAGTTTTTCTTTTAACTATTGGAATTTGTGTTCGCATTCCTTGGTCTAGATGAAAGATGCATCTTTCTTTGTAAGCTCTACCAATGGCTTTGTGATTTTAGAGAAATTCTCAATAAATTGTCGATAGTAGCCAATGTGTCCAAGGAATGACTGAATATCTTTTATGGTCTCTGGTTAACATGTTATTCCTTAGATGATCCTTATTTTTTCTAGGTCTACCTCAATCCCTGTTTATGAAATTCGGTGCCCTAGCATAATGCCTTCTTGGACCAGGAGATGGCTCTTCTACCAGTTGAGCTATAGGTTTGTCTCTACACATCTCTTTAGTACTTGCTCAAGGTTGGTCCAAGGCTTGCTCAAATGTAGCTCCATACGTGGAGAAGTCATCCATGAAGACTTCAACACCACTATCGATCTGTTGTTGAAAGATACTAAGGACCAAGCATTGAAACATTGTAGGGGAATTGCATAGACTGAATGGCATCTTAAAGTATGCAAAAGTCCCTTAGGGACTCATGAATGTTGTTTTGGCTTGATCTTCAAGTGCAATTTGGATTTGGTTATAGCCACTATAACCATCCAGGAAGCTATAATAACAATGCTTAGATATGGTGTCTAACACTTAATCCACAAATGACAAAGGAAAATGATCTTTAAATGTTGTCATATTCAATAGCTTGAAGTTGATGCAAACCTGCCATTTGCCTCCCTTCTTCGGTACAATTACAAGTGGGCTAACCCACTCACTATCCATGATTGGATAGATGAACCCCACCTTGAGGAGTTGTTTAATTTCCTCTTTGACGATTTGCTTCAATTTGGGATTCAACTGCATCTATGACTACCTTCTAAGCTTCATAGCCAGGTCAGTGTAGATGCAATGCTAACATATCCTTGGATCGATTCATGTTAGCTCTGGATATGACCAAGCAAAGGTTGTTGACCATTTGTTCACCACCTTCAACAACTTTTCTTTTTGTTTAAGAGAAAGTTTGGCATTAATTATGACTAATTTACCATTCTTTAAAAATGCATAGTCCATGCCAACCAATAAATTTTTTAGTTCTAAGGGCTTCTACTTGAAGTGATCTAGGATTTCCAACTCTCCCCAATAGGTATCATCATCTTCATTAGAAAGTTGGGAATGAACTTGTTGAATTTTGTTCATGCCTTTAACATATGCACAAGTTAGGCTCTCAGTTGGCTCCATGCATAGTGTGCTACTATTCAAGTCAGCTATTAGCCACTAGGTGCACTTCTATTCTATGGTTGTTGTGTACAAAAACCTTTGAATATTAATTTCTTGTGCACCATGATTGCATGCTTTAATGTAGGTGCTCTTGATTGATCAAATCTTTTGCATGCAATTGCACCCATTATCACTATATGTATTGCATGGAATACACTTCTTCTCAATCTTTCCTAGTTCATTTTCCTTGGATATTTTTAAAGATAAGCCCCTTATACACATACGTGCATCAACTGTGCTTAACTAAGCTCTTCCCATAATGATGGGGAAGGGACTTTTGTAGTTATCTACCTTGATCACCAGGAAATCAGTAGGATAAGACCACCCACAAACTATGGTCATAATGTCCTCTACTAATCCCAGAGGGACAATAATTGACTAATCTGCTAATTCTAGACGAATGTTGCTCTTCTTAAGAGGTGGTAGGTTCCAGGCCTTGTACATGTCATGGGAGATGAGATTAACTCCAAAACCAAACTTAAGAAGAGCCTTGCATGGCTATTGTCCAAAGATTTGTAGATAAATGAGTGGACTTCCTAGGTTAGATCTTTTTGTAGGACAATTACTAGCCTTGATCCAGTTAGAAATAGCATGAGTTAGCATTACAGTGTAGATCCAAGGTGGCACTTAATTTGAAGGGTACTCGAAGGTATTTGATGCAGAGGATGAGGGTGAGGAAGATGCAAGACAATCAGCTAGATTAGGTTATGAGGGTTGAAAAGGACTACTGGGTTGGAAGAAAGGTCTTTTCCTTGATCGATTATCTGGACCACTTTGTTGGAAAACTGTTTGTGAGTGTACAACCATCGTAGCATTTCATTGTTGTGGATATGAAGGAATCTTACCCTGCATGGATGGAGCAGAAGGTAACTAGGTTGAAGGTGGAGATGTATGTGTAGAGGGATGTAAAGGATGATATGGATATGGATATGGGCTTTCTTCTTGACTAGATGGTGAATGTGTTTGGTGATACTATGGAGGGTAATAATGATGCTAGAATGATGTATGACTTGCAAAACCTCTAAGGGAGATGGGCTATTGAACATAGTACCCATATGAATCTGGTTGCCTATAAGGGTACTACTACCTTAGTAGTGGCATTCCCCATGATTTTGATTGGTACTACTGTTGGTATTGTTCATATAGTTGTAGAGGAGTTTAACTTGGGTAGTAAGCTTGTTACTGTTGGTGGAGCAAACTTGGATTGCCTTAAGGATAAGGCAATTGTCTTGGAGCTTGCCTACATGCTAGGTAAGGATTCAATGTGTACACTCCAAACTCTTGTAAGTATGACACCAAAGGGGAAAATCCCTTTGGATGTTTATATTGACAGATGTCACATTCCATTTCATCATTAGAGTCAGACTCCACAACTTCCTCTACTACAACAGCTTTGCCCTGACCTCTTTGGTAGGCACATTCAGCTTCTTTTCATCTCCTGCAATTATGATCACTATTTTTCTCTTTGGATTCTTCAACAATCTTTAAAGCAATTTGAAATTTTTCATATAAAGAGTCCCATAATTTATCAACCTTGGCCAAAATATTAGAAATGGACTTTTGAATGGGCAAGCTTTTCCTATTCATCACTTCATCAAGTGGTGATTCCTCCTCATCACAAAATTGGACCTCTTGTTTTCTGATGGAAGGATCCCTATTATACTCTTCAGCACTTTCCCTTTTCTATAGCTCACCTTCTTCTTTTTCTACCTACTTCATTAGCCTTTGGATCTGATGAGTTCTCAGTTCAAACAATCTTGCTTGGGCATACACCCCACGGGTTCTTCTAGTTTCTACTCTAAGCCCATCTATAATGTAGCGGTGTTGTTCCCTCTGAGAATAGCCATGGCCAAGGCATCAATGTAAGAGTGAATAGTATCAGCCCATGGTGGCATCTAAGGGTTCATGTGTTTCCTGTTTCTAGCCTTGGATTTGCCTTCTCAGATTAGACACTCTGGAGTATGTCTGATATTTGTTGTTAAAAAGCTCTAACATGGTACTCCATCTATAGATAGATTCTAGCTTCAAAGACCAATACCAACTTTTAGCTTACTTCATGACTATCTTTGGGAAAGCTTGAGTTTCTATCATTTGTTTTCTATGTTCTGTAAGGTGCAGGCATCATTAAAAGCTTAAAGATGTGTCTATGGATTAGAATTATATCCCCACTAAAATCTTGGGATATTGTTCATGTCTAGGCACTTGATTTGACTATCCTTCATATGCTTGGTTGGAATTTTAACTACCTCCACAATATTGAGCATACTTCAAGTTGCCAATAGAGGTTCATCATCATTGCTGCATCAATGATGCCGATGATGGTTTCGGCCACCCCTTCAATTTTGGTGGCCTTCACAATCATTATTATTTCACTAATCACCGTCACCATGGTTGTTTCAACAACGGCTTCCATGAGAGCCATTAGATGAAGAGGAATGTTTGGAATCAGATGAAGAGGATGGAGAGGAATGTGGACCACCACCACCACTATGATGTCTTCCATCACTCTTATGCTTATTACGATCATCATCCTTAGATTCCTTACTATTGTAGTGCCTACTCGAGTCCTTACCTTGACTGTCACTTTTTCCTAAACTTAATTTATGAATAATGGATCGCAAGTTCAGGTTCACACCCTTGTCACTAGTATCAGGGGATGGAGAATCTTCATGTTGAGAACCTTCAGTAGGAGGATCCTTAGTGTCATCTTGATTTAGTAGAAACAAGGGATTGGTGTAATATTTTCCCTTTGTAGATTCATGGAGTTTCTCCTGACGTTGATCTCATTTGCGTTGTGTTTCAGTGGGATAGTAGTTTTGAGTGTCATATCCATCCACAATGTATTCTTCATGAAGATCTACTATGCCCAACTTCTTAAGGGTTTTGAATAGCATCCCAGGCACAAACCAATCGAGGGGCAAGATGACATTGCCCTCCATATTATGCCATCATAGTTTTTCATCTTAATGTAGGATGAAGGTGTCGTGTAGCACAAACTCATCTAGATGAGTGTATACCACCTTGCATTATTGTGGGACTCATGGTTTGCTATCTTTGTGCTTGTGAGAAGAAGAATACATTTTGCAAAACAAAATAAAATTATTAGTGTGCTTTTATAATTCTATGTATAGTGGGGATAATATTGACCTTTAGGTTTGTACAATGAAATTAATGGTATTCACTTAGACCTAAATAGCACACATTCCATGAACAAAGTCCCCAGCAATGATGCCAATGATGAGTAGCGAGGTACCCCTATGCCCAACCATACAAATCACAAAGCGTTCACGTGTGATCCAGTCAAATTCCGTAGACTTTATCATTTTCGTTGCACTAGTCCTTTAGAAAGTGAATTTAGCCCTAAGGTCAATCGTTGCCTTCCCAATTACACTTGTGACATTCGTTGGTATGGTTAAGTGTAACTAAGGCATCCAATTTTTATCATTTTGCATTTTATAGTCTGGTGCTCAAAATGTAGATAAAAAGGAATTTAATTAACTAATCTAAATTAACTAATTAACTAGCATTTAACTAATCCTAACATAAGCATCTGATCCCACTTTCTGTACACATTCTAAACCTATGTATCCACTGCTGGGTGACCAACCGCTACACTATTGGGTGTACCAAGCAATAACACTACTAGGATTACCAAGTGAATACATGTTATGCTCGAAGTGGTTGTACTTATGTGTGTAATCTATCTCGCTTAATTACCTCATTAACGTAATAACTAGAAAATATTTGATAACTAATTGAAAACATTTAATAAATAATTGAAAATATTAAATACATAAATGAAATAGTTAATCTATCCACAGTGCTACAAGGTTTATCAAAAAGCTCATCTTTATTGCCACACACACTATTGTGCTCAGGTACAACAATGCTCAAATAAAGATCCATACACTCAATGAATCTTGTTGCGGGCACTCAGGGAAAAAATTTTAACTTTCAAATGGAAAAAACTACAAGAGCTTCACTACAACTACAATCACTTCTTACATAAATGTGGATACAAGTGCATATTTATATTCGACTACAGGAACTATGTATCACATCGACACATGATATGATGTGTCAACTAGGCCTCATCGACAAGGCCTAGATGACAAGGCTGCATCGACAAGGTCTCATTGACACAGCCGACAAAACACAACTCATCACTTTTCAATCTTAATCAAGATAAATGATCTACAACTACATTATTGGTTCCTTTTCTATTCACCATGGTGAGATCAAATTCTTGCAATATCACCAATCACCATATAACACAGGGGCTTACTTCTAGTTTGTTCATAATGAAGCATCTTGCACTATGGTTTGTGTGCATGAAGATTAGATATCCAACCACGTAGTGCCTAAATTTCTTTAACGCATACACCATTGTTGTGTGTTCTTTTTTAGTGGTGGTGTGGTTGATTTATGCATCCACAATGATTTTTCTTATACAATGGATATAATATGGACATTTTTTATCATCTATTTATGTAAGCATTGCTTTCAAGGCATAACTAGATGCATCTATCATGATACGAAATGGTTTGAACCAATCTAGGACATGTAGAATTAAAGTTTCTATTAGCTTTTGCTTTAACTGTTAGACTGCTTATTCACATTTCTTAGTCCATTCAAATATTGCATCTTTCTTGGGGAGCTCTACCAACAATTTGACGATTTTAGAGAAATATTCGATGAAGCACCAATAGTAACTTGTATGACCAAGAAATGACCTCGCATCTTTGGCTGTTTGAGGTTGTCTAGTTATTCTTTGGATGACCCTTACTTTTTTAGAATCCACCCCAATTCCTTTTCTTAAAATTTTGTACCTCAATTCAATGCCATCTCAGACCATTAAATGGCTTTTTTACTAGTTGAGATGTAGATTTATTTTTACATATTGTTTTAGCACATGCTTAAGATGGTCTAATGCCTATTCAAAGTTAGTACCATAGGTGAAGAAGTCATCCATGAAGATTTCCACACCTTTACCAATCTGCTACTAAAAGATGCTTAAGACTAAGCATTGGAAAGTTGTAGGAGCATTACAGACGCCAAAGAGCATCTTTTTACATGAAAAAGTTTTTCAAGAACTTGTGAAATTTATTTTGGCCTGGTGTTCTAGTGCGATTTGGATTTGGTTATATCCACTATATCCATCCAAAAAACTATAGTAATTGTGTATTGCAATTGTATCCAATACGTGATCAACAAATAATAACAAAAAATGATCCTTGAATATGACCATGTTCAACAACTTAAAGTCTATAAAAATATTTCATTATCCTCCTTTCTTTGGCACAATAACAAGTGGACTTACCCACTCACTATCTACCACAAGATAGATGAATCCTACATTAAGAAGTTTTACAACTTCATTTTTGACAACTTATTTTACCTTGGAATTCAATCTCCTCTATGACTACCTCCTGGGTTTGAAGGTAGAGTTCATATAGATCTGATGCTAGCATATATGTAGATTTATTTTGGTAAATTCATCATATGACCAAGAAAATATATTTTGGCCATTTGTCTACAAGTTTTAGCAGCTTTTCTTTCTATTCTTTAGTGAGGTTGGCATTGATGATTTCCCACTTGCCATTTTCAAGACATAAATACTCCAAGGTTGTTGGTAAGGATTTGAATTCAAGGGATTGTTGTTTGAAATCATTAGGGATTTTAAGCTCTTCCCAATCCATTTCTACTTCTATGTGGAAGAGTTAAATCTAAATTTGCTCCATTTCATCCATCTTATCAATTTAAGCACTTTTGAAAAGCTAAACTAGTTCCATGCACATTGTTGAACTAGAGATATCTTTTATTATCAGCCACTAGATATCCTCATATTTTGTGGTTGCTTCATACAAGCACTTTTGAACATTTGATGCCTTAGCACACTTATTACATGTTGTGATGGATGTGCCCTTGACAATCCAAATTTTTTAAATGCAATGACACCCTATGTCACTATATGTGATGCATGGAACCCTCTTCTTCTCCACCTTTCCAAAATCATTTTCCTTGGAAATTTCTAAGGAAAGATCTCTGATCCTGAGCTTGGCATCAATTGTGCTCAACCAATCCCTTTCCATGATAATTGGAAAGTCTTCCTTATACTTCCATATGGATTACCAAGAAATCTACTGGATAAGACCATCCACAAATTATGGTCACAATATCCTTCAGCAATCCTAAGGAAATAGTGATGGACTGATCAAAAAGCTCTAATTTGATGTTACATTTCTTCCATGAAGGTAGGTTCCAAGTTTTATGTATCTCTTAGGAGATTAGATTCACCCAAAACCTGAGTCTAATAGAGCTTTACATGGATCATTTCCTGAAATCTATAAGTAGATTAGAGGACTTCTAGGATTAGATCTTTTCCTAGGAAGGTGTCCTACCTTAATCTAGTTCATAACTGCATGAGTTAACATGATAGTATGCACATTCTAGGACCTTTGGTTTGAAGGCTATTCATTGATGATTCTTAATGTAGTTGGTAAAGGATTAGTAACCACAAATTCCTATGAGGGTTTAGATGGATTTTTGCATTTGAAGAAAGTCCTTTTTCTAGACTTATGATCAAAACCAATCAAATTGTAATCTAGCTATAGGTTCATGGTCCTCCTAGCATTACATTACTGAGGCTATGGTGGGATTTCACCTTGCACAAGTGGTAAGGAAGTGGAATTAGAAGATGCAAGATGTTGTGGTTGATACTAAGGAGGATAACTGAAAGGAGATTGTGCTCATTAAGTGGTTGTATTATGATATTTGAGGGGATAATAATGATGGCAGAAAGAAGCATGGCTTGCAGAACCACTAGGAGAAATAGGTTATTAGACATAGTAACCATATGGATCCAATTGATGGTAAAAATATTACTGCCTTGGTGGTGGCATCTCCCACAACTGTGGGATTTATCATTAATGATAATGATCATGAAGTTGAGGTGGTGCTTCACTTGGATAATATTGTTGTTGGTGGAACTGCTACCAATAATTACCATGTGGATAAGGCAATCTCCTAGGTGGTTGAATTTTTTCAAATTTTGGATTTAAGGCATAGACCCTAGATTCTTACAGATGTGAAAATATAGGGCAACATCCCTTAGGATGTTGTATTGGCAGATGTTACATCATTTATCTTCTATCCCAGAATCTACAATCTCATCAACTTTTGCAGCCTTACCTTTCTATCGATAGTAGATATTTCCTATATCCCTTCTTCTCCTTTTATTCTTATCTTGATTCCCCTATATTTTCTCCTCCATAATCTTTAGAGTTTTTTAGAACTTCTTATCCAAGGAGTCCCACATTTTTTCTACCTTGGCTTATATCTATATAATAGATTTTTGGATCAACAAGGTTTTCCTCTATGCTACTTTGTCTAGGGATGCTTCCTCCTCGAGATCACAGAAACATACCTCCCTTTTGCAAATGGAGAAGTCTCTATTATACTTCTCTATACTTTCTCTCTTTTTAAGTTCTCCTTCTTCCTTGGCCACTTGATCAATGAGCCTTTAGATCCAATGGATCCTTATTTCTAATAATCTTCCTTGGGCATAAATTTTAAGACTCTCTTTGGTTTTGTTTTTGATCCCATCTATTACATGATGAAGCTATTTCCTTTGAGAGAAACCATGGCCTTAGCATCAGTGCAAAAGAGAGTAATACCTACCCAAGGCTACATTAAGGGGTTCATGATTATCTTGTTTCTACCCTTGGATTTATTTTCTTAAGTTGGACACCTTGGAGTATATTTGATATTTATCACTAAATAGTTTCATCATCATCATACTCCATCTACAAATAGATTCTGGCTCTAAGGACCAGTACCAACTTTCAACTTCTTTGATAAGTGGCTTGGGAAAGAGTTTAAGGTTCTGTCACTTGTTCTCAATGTTTTGCACGACATAGGCATTATGGAGGGCTTACAAATGATACTATGGATCAACATTATATGTTCCTTCAAATTTATGGATGTTGTTCATATCAAGCCATTTGAATTGGCTATTCGTTTGATGCTTGGTAGGAATATGAATTACTTTAAAATATTTATCATACTTCTCTTAGCAAGAAATGGATCATCATAGTCATTATATTCATGGTGGTCCCTATCATGATCATGCCTTCTATGGCATGGCCTACTATGTTGTCTTTCTTGATGATGCCCTTCCTCTTCCTATTGTTGTTTATGCTCTCTTCTCCCATCTCTATGATGGGACCTTCTATGATCTTCATCTCAATCTCGATCATTTTACCTTCAGTTTTGATCACATTCCCTCATGTTAGAGTTTGATGATGAGGAGGATGATGAAGGTGGAGAGCTAGGAGAGTGGTATCAACTCGCCCTTTTCCCTGTGATCCCTTAGTTGTTCTTTTGGTAAATGGTTCAAAGACCTTGGCCTTAACATTATCCTAGTTCTAGAACTAGTTCTCCTCTCATCTTGCCTATTTTCCAAGGTTAAATGTAACCATTGTTAAGTTATGTCATCCTTACTAAAGGGAGGAGGACATTGGTGTTGAGATTACCCTAATGGAAATTCTATGTCCTCCTTCTATGATTATGAAAATAATGAGATCGGGACTTGATTACCCTTGGAGGCTTCATGGTAGGCCTCCATGTGTTTATCTTTTTTGAGCTAGAGCTCTCTTGGTTGATAATCTCTCTGCAAAGATGCTTCTTCATTTGGTAATTGATGAGTCACAATTTGCTAGGCCCTGATATTAGGTATATGATATTGGGTATGCGATATTGGGTACATAATATCGCAGGCTTGGAAACGATGTCAGATATCCGATATCGTTGTTCCTATGTTGTCCTGTAAATACAACACTAAGGTGCATGATAGAAGAAGCTTTTTTTGGAAGGGGGGGGGGGGTCTTTTTTCA
>MNCI01027637.1:624377-654196 GCA_015680685.1 Gnetum montanum
GGGAAAATTAGGAGTAGATTGCGGAGTTGTGCTCAAATTTTTTTGCAAAATTTTATTTGTTACAAGTAGGTATTATAAGGACCGCGTAGACTAGGCAGTTGAACAAAATAGGAAATTTTCAAGAACTCACAGTACTTGGCAAAGTTGGCTGAATCTCTTTAAAGTAAGTCATTTGTAGTTCACACACAACGCAATTGTTACATTTTACACAACCACATGCCGTAACAGCACACACACATACTCACATTAACTACTGAGTTTATTTGGAGGTATCTGGGCCTTGGTGTTGCCAGAGACCAGCAGGCACCTAAATCTTGTTCGAGGACACTCATTGGCGGTCGCGTCCCAAACGGTCGCCAACAGGATACATGAAAAATGTGGAGAATATGTAGACATTATTAGAGGGAGACCCATGCAAGATAACTTTGACAACCAAAACAAACAGAGGATACCAAACCTAGAAATAGGACAGAACACCATTCGACAATCGAAAAGAAGGGCTAAAGAAAATGAGGATAGGGGCTTAACCACAAATCATAAGTATCAATGTGATGTTTGCCTATATGATCATTCAAAAGGCCAATGCCTAATCTTGTCACATCTACATGAGCATTGGAAAAGAATGTTACATCCAAATTTCATACAGAAGTACATAGTTGGGTGCATCCTTGTCCCACAACTTTATGGGCAATTCCACAACTCATCATACTATCCATGGGTAAATTCTTACTAGCCTCAGTACTTTGCATAACTATAGTGGCAAAACCCATAGTCATGGGGGAGGCCATTGCCAAATTGGCAACACCCTTTGTATCACCTAAAACTAAGTACTTATTATGTTCAACACCTTGTTTCTCCAACTAGACCAACATCCTTTACTTCACCTCATCGTTATCACTCTCCCAAATATCATCAACCCATGTCCTCTCCTATCAGATCACCACATCATGTTCCTTACACTCTTTCTTACTCTCAATATTCTCATCCTTCACCTCCTTCTACATCACCACTAGTTGTATCAAAAGGTTTTGCACCACAGCACCAACCAACAAACATCACTTGTGCTGCTACTATCAACAGTAGTGGGAGTCCTCAACAACATCGAAAGCATCCTTTCTTTAGGCATGGTCAGAGAAAGAGATATCATGATTCTGAAACCATTACATCCTCCAACTCATCACAAGCCCAACATAGTGATGCACCTTCCTCTTCAAACTTAACACCTTTTGTTACCTTATCCAGGCCACTAACTAATACTCCAACAACCATGCGGCCCAATCAATATAACAACATGAGGAGACATATCAATCCTTACATACCATCTTATGATCATAGGTGTTATAGTGGGTCAACTTCTTATCACATGATGACATCTTATAATCTACCCCACTATGCCTACTTTAATCAAGTGTGTGAACCCCAATTTGGGTACATTCTTGCCACTACACCAAAAGACACCTAGTGGTTTGGATATGACCGGACCCCAATATTTCCAACATGCATGAATCCTAACTTTCCATTTATTAATTCTCACCATGATCAAAGGTTTAGTCATGGGGGATACCCCCCCATTCTAACAAGCAGAATTAGTAAATGTTTTTTCTTTTCTTTGGTTTTACAATTTTTTATTTTCTAATTTCTCATTTTTCAATTTGTTGTTTTATCTTTTTGTGGGTAATCTCATCTATGAATAAAATACTCATGTAACCAATTAGTTGAGGCGTTGTTCTATGTTATCAAGTCACAAGTGACTAATTATTTGGACAATGAGCCCACAACATCCACCCACGCATTCTATTAATAAGAGGTTCTTGCTCTAGGTATGATGATATTCTTGTTATCATCAAAACTTAAAGTAACTTTGTACTCATTATGCCCAGAGCGAAGAGTGATAGACTAAGAGGGAATGGTAAGGGTGACATTAAGGGAGCTTGTGGATTCTCTTTGGCAACCTCTGTATGTGCTATCATGCAGCTTGGTTGTACTAAGATCTTTGTAGATCTAATGAACAATGGGAGTAAGAGTTGTAATAAAGGCACCCAATAAAGGAACTCAATGCTGTTTTAGGGGGTCCCATTGGAAAGACATGCATCCATGCCTGAAGGTTGGTGGCTTCTCCAAATCACCTTTGAGAAAGACCAAGTGCAAAAGCAGCTAGAAGAAGAAAAAGAAAAGAAGAAGAAAGCAAAGAGGAAAAGAAAGAAGTGAAGCAGAAAAGAAAAAGCATAACAAAAATGTGTTGAAAAAAAATTCAAATCACTCCTCCCTTGTGCAAAATGTCAAGTGATCGTACACATTGTTGTCATGATGCTCTTATGGTTGTCTATCGTTGAGATGAAACAATGCAATGTCACTAATCAAAGGTATGGATTTGCTTTTGATCTTGAATCGAAAGGCTAATGGTACTTTAATCATGCACAACACTTAGGATTCATTGTGCCCAAGGTAAGTTACCTCACATCCCAATCTCTACAATCCCTTCTACAATTCATCTCATCTCATGGTCCAGGTACTTCTAACTTGTGTCTTGTGTGGCATAGAATCCGTACCTCATAGTGATGGTACTTAACATGTGTGTGTTTTGTTACACAGGTGCGGGTTACATTTAACCCTTCTAGTGCATACAAACATTTTAAGGTGTGGTTACACAAGGGCATTATAGGTTTGAACCTACTTTGGGGAGGATCCATTTGAATGACTTTTGTAATTTGTACTTGTTGCACACCACCACATCATTTTATATCCTCCAAGTACTCCATTGCCAAATCTATTCTTTCCTTTGTCATCATTTTAATCTAACATTCCTTAAAACCATTACATGTCCTTTTTTCCTCGTCCTTTTCAAAGAACTTCATTATATGACTCCACTTCATTACACTTTCAGTGCCTCAATTCCCACTTGCCATTACCCCAAACCTTTCGAATCTACCTCAAATCCTTCAATTTTGGCCCTAAAAACTTAAACAATCATCAATTCTACTAAGTACCCTATCTTGGGTGGGGACACGATATTGGGTACCCAATACAACATCCATAAAATGTATATATAGGGGATCCCCATGCACTACACATCATTTTCAATAGTTGACGCAAGGGAAGTTGTTCAAATTTTCTTCCACAATTTTTAAAGCTTTGTGAGTCTAAATTCAACTTCCAATATTTCTCTCTTCGACACTCTAATTTCTTTTCCAATTAAACCTAATTAAACCTGGAATATTCAACTTAGTCTTGGGGGAGGGGTACTGTAGAACTTGTGCATACTTTTTTTTGAAATTTGCTATCGCCCAAAGGATATCATAGGGGCAAGCACTATAAGAAATTCATGCCAAACTAATTTTCTCCCTTCACCCAAGTCATCTAAGTTATTATATGAGTTACCTAAATAGATCAGGTCTGACATTAAACTTTTAGGGCAACTTCCTTGAAAAATTTCTAACTCTAGAATCACACTAAGAAAATAATCAAATATTTATTAAAGGCAACGAGTATGATATAAGATAATTGAATTTCTTTAAATAACCTTACTAAAAATCGATCCTTGTGTGATTACAAATGGCCCCTAAAAGAGGATAGCAGGGAGGACCTTCTCAAGGTGCAACTAAATGCCCAAGAGGAGGCAGAGGCCAAGGACCTCATGCAGAACATATAGAGTAGGCGGCATAATCATTCAACATCCATCAAGAAACTCCTGTCACTGCACAATCTAGCCAAGCAGAAGGTGGAGAGGTCAAGGCACCAGAACAAGGACAACACCTCATGTTGTCCCCAGAATGTGTTCAAGCCATTTGGGAAAAGTCAACATCCTCTACTGTGATTATGGAACTTAATTTTGGGCCTTTTACCTAATTCACCCTTGAACCAGTCAAGAATCTAGAGGAACGATAGCTATTTGCAACATGGTATGTCAAGGCTAATCAAATGTTCCAGCAGCTGCCATGTCCGTGGAAAGTGTCGACTCCATCAAACATTGGAACATCAACATGGATAGCTCATGATCCTCAGGTAGAAGAGGAGAAACTTCAAGCATTTCTTCAAAGGTATCAATTTCAGAAGCCTGGAGCATAGGACAAAGAAAAGGCACCCATGGAGGAGCCACCACCACTGGGAACCACATCAGTTCCACAAGTTTTGTATTTTGTGTTGGTGTCCAAATTTTGTTTTTTTTTTCCACGCTATGACATGAAACAGTCCGTGGTCAATCAATAATCCCATACCTATCCACTGTTTGTAATCAAATAAACTTGTTCCTCATTTTGTTTAACTTGAGGACAAGTTTTTATTAAGTCGTGGGGGTATGATGAGTCATGGTTTTCCAGGCCCCGATATCGGGTACGTGATATCACAAGCTTGGAAATGATGTTAGATATCTGATATCACTGTTCCCATGTTATCCTATAAATACAGCATTGAGGCGCACTGTAGAAGAATTTTTTGGGAGGGGGGGGGGGGAAGGGAAGTCTTTAGGTAATTTTTAATTTTTAGTTCTTATGGTCAGTTTTAGTGTTCTTTCCAAGTGCATGCTTGCAATGTGATGCTTGTAATTGTATGGAACCTTTGTTTGAGTGTGACATACTTAGACATGCACTCGATCGGCAATAAAGATCGAGATTACTCCATCATTACAACATTCACTTAACTTTTAATTATTTTAATTGTTGATTATTTATTACTATTTTCTTAGTTAATATTTCTTTTATTGTCATTTACTATTCCTATTGTTAACGTGAAATGACTACGCCTTAATCACGAACATTTAAGTGTAACTACGTGGTAACCTAGTAGCATATTGATTAGTGCTTTAGGTGATGTGTGCTTAGTAATCCTAGAAGTAGTACACAAAGTCCAAGATGCATACGAATGATTAGGAACTGATGCTCATCACACTTAGACTAGCTTAGATCTTATTTCTTATTACCCATTAGCTTAATTAAGTTATCTCTTATTATCCTTAGGAGTAGCATAGTAGTAGGGATCACATCATACACCTCATTCTAAACTAAACCATACGTGACAAAGCAAATACTAGTCCAAGTCGGAAGATAGCAAACTGTGATCAATATATAACCGTCTAGGTGCCATAACTAGTCCATCTACAGAGTTTGACCGGATCACGTGTACACGCTCATATTCATATGGTTAAGTGTAGGGGTACCTTGGTACTCATCAATAATCTAGAGCTACTAGTTCAAGTTCCACCTTCATGACAGCGACATGCAAGAAATATAATGATTGGGAGGTAACACAACATTGCCCTCCAAATCTCTCTAGTGTAACTGCTCATCCTGATGGAGGATGAAAGTAAAGTCTAGATAATAGGGATCCGGATGTGCATAGGGATCTAGATGTGCATAGACCACCTTTAGTTGTTAAAGAATCTCATCAACATTCTTTCTAGGTCTATCGTGTTGTTTAGCATCATCAGCAAATGGTGAAGTAATCCTATGAGAAGAAGACATCTTAGTTTTTGCTTATATTGTATGCCTTAATAAATTGTTATCATTATTTTCCAAGAGATGATGCATTATATACTTTTACAATGACTTTGTATGATTTTACTATCTAAGAACACATAGTGCACTTAGCTAAAATGAGTCTTCGAGAATGACACTGATGATGAGCAATAGGTATTCCCTACGCCCAACCATAAGAATCACTAGCATGTACATGAAATTTGGTTGAATTTCATGGATTACCTAAATGGTTTGTACCCTTAGGTGGTAAATGATGTGGTTACTAGTCATTGTCTTTTCAATCATACTTGTATTAATTTATTTGTATGGTTAAGTGTAATTGAGGCATAAAATATTTGTGTTTATATTTTTAATTATTTTCTTTTATTTCTATGAAATGATTAAATAAATGAAAGGTTTAAGTATTTAAATTAACTAATTACTTAATTGAACTATCCTAAATGTGGAGCATCTGTTCCCACTTTTCATACACATCCTAAATGTATGCTAAAGTTGTTAGGTTACCAAGTGTTTATTGTTGGGCATACCAAATATCCACTGATGGGATTACCAAGTGTTAATATATTATGCTGAAAGTAGTCATACTCATCTTAATTATGAATTAATAAAATTTAGTGTTCATTATAAGAAAGTAAATTACATTTGAAGTAAACTACTAGAAAATAAAGTTAAACTAATCCAAGTGTTGTAATGGATGGAAGAAATCTTGATTTTATTGTTGTTCATGCAACTATGTCTAAGTACATATTGCACTTGAATAAAATGTTGTACAATTAATTCGATCCATGCTATAGGCACTCAAGAAAAAAGTTTACTAAGTTTTATAGAAAGAAACTACAAGAGTTTGACTAAGGTATCGACCAAACAGTGTCATAAATGCAATGGGTATGTGCACTTATATAGGCAATGACTGGATTAGTGTCAATGCACGTGCACCAACACATCCTAAAATATGTTGATGAGCATTCGTCAATGCACATGCACCAATGCATCCTAAAATACATCAACGAGCATTCATCAATGCAATTACCTTATTTGACTTTTCATCAACATTAGATCTCATAAAATAGATGTAGAAGCTTACTGTCTCTCAACTGCTATTCCCATTAAGTATCAAAATGCTATTGGCAAGCTTTACTTAAGTTCTCATCATCTTAGAATTGAAAGTGAAAGATGGATTCAACTCCTTTGAGAAGAGCACATTTATAGGTTGTGTAGATTAAGAGCCCTTGAAGATGAGTTACATGTGTTTATTTCTTGTGCTATGACCATCCATTTGAGATAGTGTTATAATGTTACATAAAAAATTTTGTATGATTTGTTTTTGATGCCTCCATTGGTGCTTGGTCAATTTGTAGAGTTTATCTTTATTTTTTATGAAAATGTAATATTTGTCCAATAAATCCTATGGTATTAAGATGTAATAAACTTTCATTTCATTTCATTTTAAATTGGGGAGGGGAGAGAAGGTGTTGGAACCTCAAAAGAATTGTAATATAGTTCAATTAGAACTTTATTACTTAGCAATGTCCATTAGAATTGAACCCATGACTTGGAGCTTTCAAATCAAGAGTCTTATTACTAGGCTTAGATGTCACTATTACTTTCTTTGTAATAGATTGTAAGTTTCTTTGTTTTTTAGTGTTACAAATTTGAATTATGTTTAAGACATTGTTTGAGTTACACCTTGATGAGTGGCGAGGTACCCCTACACTCAACCATACGAATACGAGCGTAACATGCATGATCTAGTCGAACTCCGCAGACTAAGTGCCTACACGCCTTATGGAACACTTAAGGTTAATTATTCGTTGTCTTCCCAGACTTACTTGTATTTGTCATGGTGTATGGTTAAGTAAGTTTGAGGTATATGATTTTTATAGCTTTTTTTGTTTTATCTCCTATGCTATTGAGGTGAAGGGTTAAAGAGACTAATTAACTAACTCTAACTAATTAACTAACTAAGTTTGAATTAATTTAGCGTTAGCATCCGTTCCCACTTATCGTTCACACCCTGAACCAATACAACCATGGTTACCAAACGCTGGTCGTTGCTGGGATCACCACGCGTAACGCACATGCTCAAAGCGGTCATACTGAGGCACTTAACTAGGAGAGAAGGGTTGAGAGAGATTTAATTCCTAATAAAGCATGTAAATGATAAACAATAAATAACAATAAATAAAATCCTAATTAGCCTATCCATGCACTGCAAGGTTTATCCAAGAAGTTCGTTTTTATTGTCGTACACAAACATGTGTTCAGGTACAATATTTGCTCGAATAAAGATCCGTTCACTTTGGAGCTCCTACTGCGGGCACATGGAAAGTATTCTATCTCTGGAGAGGTAAAACTGCCACAGTTTCCCTAAGGGCTAGATCTAGATGAGAAAACAAGGGAGAGCCGCCTCTTATTTATAGACTTGGCAACGCACCGCGATATCGTGGCCCATGCAATATCGCGTCCCATCACACCTAAAACATTATGGTAAGACCCTTGACTTGGAAACTCCAAGTTATGGGTTTGATTCCAATGGGTAGCATTGAGTTATAAAAGTTCTACATAAGTTTCATGCTCACCATCCTTTCTCCTCCTATTGAAAAAAGTACTTGAGGTATCTTTATCATCATACTGTTACCTTTATCTCATGTAAGATAGCTTATTCATTAAAGTAGATGAAGGATTTGATGATGACATACTATGGCTAGTTGTCTACTTGATGCCATAGTTCTTGATTGTATATTTTTATTATGTCTTAGCACATCCCTTAGAATTCAACATGTTATTTGTAAACAACAAGGTACATGTTCTAAGGGAGAAATGGCTTATTGACTTGAGACATCATTATGTGTTTTTTATAATTCTTCTAATGTATCATTAGTTATATGTTTTTTTGTGCACCTCTAGTCAAATTTTTTCCAAAAAAAAAAAAAAAAAAGACATTAAGTGATCAACAATATTATGGAGAAGTTACACCTAAGTGCTAGTGATAGTAGCTCAAGTGGTTAGTATATTAGTTTGTTAGCAAAAAGGTTGCTAGTTTGAGTTACACTTGAAGCAATGTTATATTATATACCATTTCTATCCTATGTATACTTTTAATTTGAAATTGAAGCTGAATTTTATTTACTAGCAAACCAATTTCAAAATTGTTTTTATTATTATTATTTTTAGTATGACTTGGTGTTTCTAAGCTAAGTCTCTTACCACTAACCTAACACCTCATGAAACCCCTTTGAATTTTGCTTGAGGTATCATTATGTATTCATTAATTGCTAGCAAAATATTATGGCTAATATCACATAACCTCTAACATGAGAAAGAAAACCTTTGCAATTTTAAAGGTGTGTACTTAGGGGGTTAACAAAAAAAAAAGAGATTTGCAATTTCATTAATAAACTTATTTTGAATTTCATAATCTAATTTACTTTTTCAACTTGTTTCTCAGGTCATCAAACCCGAGTTCAAGCTTGGACATAACCACGTAAAAAAGAAGTTAGACTTTTGCTCATCCATTAACCCTCTCAAACGCTACCTTAGAACTTTTTCTAAAGCTTGCAACCCCACTCATAAAATGTATGGTAAGTCTTTTTAACCAATTCCGATTGCATTGGAAGAAGCTTTGCATCAACGAATTTGAACGACCGGCATAAACAATTTCTTTTTATTTTACTTTGGAACCACCATTCAATAATGCCAAAATTTCCATGCAATGCTGGAGGTTCATTAGCGAAACAAGAACACACAAAAATATTCACTGGGACGTCCTAAAACCCTAGCTGAAACCCAGCTATAAGATCGCGGACAGAGGCCTCTTCATGTTTTTTCACAGACGAAGACACAGTTTGCGGGGAGGGGGAAGAGGAGGCCGCAGCGATGTCGAAGCGAGGTAAGTCCATTAGGGTTCAACTTCTGTAACTTTTCTCGCTCACCCGATCAGCGCTTAAACCTGCGAAAACGATTTAGGGTTTTGCTAGACTTGATCCAAATGCACCGAAGCGCCACCGGATTCCCTCAAATGTTGTAGGGTTCAGGGTTTATTATTCATAGCACGATTTTGCTGCAGAGCTTGATTTGATCGAAAATGTGGTGAAATCGGGTTTGATCTTGATTTTGATTTTGTGTAGGACGCGGAGGTACGGCTGGTAACAAGTTCAGGATGTCACTGGGTCTGCCGGTGGCAGCGACTGTGAACTGTGCAGATAATACGGGTGCCAAAAACCTGTACATTATCAGTGTTAAGGGAATCAAGGGTAGGCTTAACAGGCTGCCCTCTGCCTGTGTCGGTGACATGGTCATGGCCACTGTTAAAAAGGGTAAGCCTGATCTCCGCAAGAAGGTCATGCCTGCTGTTATTGTTCGCCAGAGGAAACCCTGGAGAAGAAAGGATGGTGTTTACATGTACTTTGAAGGTCGGTACCTTCTTTTTCTGCTGCATCTTTTCATTTGTTTAGTTTGATTTCGGGTTTTCATTTGCGCTTTGTGTATGCCGTGTGGTTTTTTTTTTACAAATGTGCGCCAGTCAGTGTATTGTTTCAGTTTTGGGTTTCTGGGGTTTGTTTACATTTGTGCTTTTTGGGCTAGTCAAATTCGTAGCCCTGTTGTGTGGGATTGTTGGTTGGTTTTTTTTTGTTCATGGCGTTTGTGCAATTGAAGTGCTATTGAATATAGTGATTACCGGGGTCTGCAAGAGTTGCAAGGGGTTTAAGATTCTGATTGAAATGATGAAGGTGAATGTAACAGGACATTCCATATAGGAAATTGATTGCTTAAGAATTGTCCGGTGAATATGGAATATTTTAGGATGAGATTTTTTGGCTTAATCTTTTTTTCGATGGGGGATTTATTAGGCTTTTTGATTTTGTTGTTAGACCGATTTTGTTGAGACAAGGCTGTGATGATGATGAATGTTTGTTTTTGAGGTCGGTATTGGGCTAGATTTAGTTTATTGCTATGGATACTTTTTAAGGTCAAAGAGTAATTTCCTTCAATAAGATTCTCAGGGTCTCTACATGGACGCCAAAGATTCTTTGCACTTACACTTCTTTTCCTGTTCATGTATTGTAAGTCTGTCTTTTGCCTTGTTCGACGTATTTGTTTTTCTAGTTTAAATTAGCTTGTTTTCAAAGTTTGTTTCTAACACAAAGCCCTTTCGATTTTGTACCATGGGCGTTGTCCTTTCTTAGCTGGTTCTGAGCAAAGAAGTGGATTGGAAAACTTCGGTTTTGAAAATGGTATATTTTACTCAGCGTATGGCAACTGTTCCTTTCATGGGAAAGGACAATGTTGACATTGTCTGCTTCCATGGAACATCGGCACGTACAGTTTTCATGCGATTGGATTGTTTGAGATGAGAGCTTAGCGCTGAGTTTCAATTTGTTTTTGCGAAAGTGCACAATTTGAATTTTTTTAAACTGTACTTTCAGAAGTTCTACAAGTTGAGGATATCTGTGGATCTGGGTATGAGGGATTTATTCTGAGGTTTCTTGATTTCAGAATTAGTTTCCTTATTTTGTCTTTAATTCTCTCTTTTGCAGACAATGCTGGTGTGATAGTTAATCCGAAGGGAGAAATGAAAGGTAGCTAACTGAGAGCCACTGTAGTTTCTATTCTTTCTGCTTGTATAATTCTTGTATATGTGAAATCCTTCTACAGAAATTAAATTCACCTAATTTCTTTACTGTTAATATTTTTTCAAATACGCTTCATTTTAGACTATTTTATTTCCTGGTATTAGCCTCCTGAAGTTTAACTTTGTTTGATACAGGTTCTGCTATCACTGGTCCAATTGGTAAAGAATGTGCTGACTTGTGGCCCAGAATTGCAAGTGCTGCAAATGCTATTGTCTAAGTTCTTATTTGAACAGTTTCGCAGGCCACATAGAGTTAGAAGAAGTTTTGAGAACTTTTTAATCAATTTTCTATTGGACAACTCCTGATGGAGAAAGTGATTTGAGTTCTGTCTTGAGAATATCTTAAGTCTCACATTATTTCTGCCACATGTTTGGAGGATTTTTGGTTCCTCGATGTATGCTCAGCATTTAAGATTTTGCAAATTGTTTAACTTATTCAATATAGCGCGCTTGCCTTTTTCATCCATCGTGAACCTGCTATCTGCTGCTGTGGAAGTTTCCCACATGCTATGTTCCTTGCGTGATTTTCTTTAGTTATTCGTTGATTTCTCTAGATACTTTTCTCTGAGATTTGTTGATGTTTATAGAACATTCATTAGTTTTATCGGAGTTGTGAACAGCACCTGTGCAGATGGAGTTTTTAAGTTCTAAATTATCCTGGTGGCTATTTCCTGAGATAAACGTGGTCCAGATTTTTTGGGTTTGAGAACCCTACATGACCTTGGATAAAGAGATGTCCGTTTTGACTCAACGGACGTGAACAAATTTTTAAATTTAAAAATTTGTTTTCAGAAGGGTGTAACTGTGTGGTTGGATGGCAGGTTTTTTATACTCGTGCCTGTGACCCATTGTTCTACTGGTCTGTAAATTTGTTAGTTGTCTAGTAGCAACTGTCTTTTGATGCTGAATATTGTCTGGTTATGGTTTTTTTTGGAGGAGCTTTATGTTATGGTTGGAGTTTCAGGTAAATAAATAATTACCAGACTAAGAGATGAACATTTTCATCTGGGAATTATTATTTTAGTTTAGGGTTTTTCCTGCTGAGACATTGTGATCGAAGAGATGACATTGCGGTGCCAAGACATTGTGGGTGGAGGGATTTACAGGAAAATCTCTTGGAGGGGTAAGAGAATGGGAAAATATTTGGATGAAGAGATGAACTTGAAAATATTTGGGTTAAGAAATGAATGAAAAATCTCTTGGAGACATTTGTGGGGGAGGAGTTGACTGGGAAAATATTTGGATGAAAGGTAAGACCTGAAAAACTTTGGGTTAAGAGATGAAGGTGAAAATCTATTTTCAGTGAATCAATTTGAAAAATTTGAAAGAATCTCTTACCCACAATAATATATATAATAACGATATAGTTAAAATGGTTCACCATCAATTTACTTCCATAACCAAACAGATCCTTAGGTTGTGTTTCAGCCATCCATGCTGTATGTCTTTTTGGCCTTGCGATTGATACTACAGGCTCAACTGACAGCTTGCCATTGATACCACTGAAAAATGTCTTTTAAGGTTTTGAATAATGTTGCCTTTTCCTTTCATGCTACCCTAAAGTAAGTTTGGCAATGCTTGTGAAGTTGAAGTTGCAAAAGAGGTTGGTACTTCAAATTGTGAAGTTGAAGTTGTAAAAGAAGTTGGTATTTCAAAAGTCCTTTTGGTTTGTTAACAGTGCTTGTGAAGTTGCAAAGGAATTTGTAATGGCAAATATCCTTTGGTGATAGTAGTTCATAATTGCGAGACTTAGCAATGCTTGTGTAAATTGCCAAGGAAGTTGCTACTTCAAACATCCTTTGGTTGGTTAACAATACTTTTTAAGTTTCCAAGGGTCTTGGTACTTTAAACATCCTTTGGTGATAGCATTTTTTAATTTTGTGAAATTTTTTTTGTAGTATGATAATGCTTGTGAAGTTGCAAAGGAATGCTAGAACATCCTTTGGTGGTAACATGTTTTAATCCTGTGAAATTTTTGCATTTAGAGACATTGAATTAAATGGGTTAATGTATAAGTTTGTGTTGAAAAATATCCTTCAGAAGTTGTAACAATTTAGTTTAGTCACTAAATGATTTGAAAAAATTAGTATTCTTTAAGAACTTAAATAAGATGCATTGAGCTGAAAACCTGATAGACAAATTCCAAAATGGAGTGGCCATAAGATTGCCATAGAGACGTACTTATTTATAGGAGAGGAAGAAAGAGTGGTATGGATAAGACATTGATTATTTTTTGTTATGCAAAAATTTCAAAGTGATACTCAGAGAGCTTTGGTGGTAATGGATTTAGTTATGTAAAACTTTAAATTTGCAAATTTAATTTGAGTTTGAATGGAAAATTCTATTCAGAAAATTGAAAAGAACATTTTGGGTAAATTGAAGGCAAAAACAAGAAAAATTGCTTTGTAGTAGACAAAGCCAAACATATAGAAATTATGACTAGAGCCAAATATAAAGAAATTATGAAGAAAGGAAAAAGAAAAATCTATTTATGTATTGACAAAAATTTTAAACAAGAAATGTAAGAATATTGATCATGTGTCAAATGCATCAAGGAGGTAGTGAATAAATTTTGATGAAAGATGAAGAAATTTTAGATAGAAAATGAAAAAATTATTAAATGAAGAATTTCTAAGAGTAGATATCCAAGAAGAAAACCAAATTTTGGTTTGGTTAATGAATTTTTCATCTTTGATGTCAAGATAAAATAAAAAATCTATTGGACTAGCTAACATTTCTATAAAAGCTGAAAATTAAAAAATCTATTGGACTAGCTAACATTTCTATAGAAGCTTGGAAAGCACTTAGAGATAAATGGAATTTAATTGATAACAATTATTTGAAAACATTTTGAAAAATTGAGAAATGCCTTAAAATTGGAGCAAAAGAATTGTTGTTCCTATTTACAAAAGTAAAGGAAGTGCAAAATTGTGCAAACTACAGAGGGATCAAACTATAGAGGGAGCAGTGTAGAATGTTGATGATGATGATTATATTTTAACTTAGACTTTTGCACTTCTTTGGATTGAGGTTGCAAGTGTTAGTTTGGTTTAGTTCAAAAGACACTTTGCCATGAACTTAAGTTTGCATAAATAATATTTCCATTATTTTACAAAAATTTTGAAAGCAAAGTTAAAATCAAGTTTGAAGATATTCTATTTGTCAAAGTGGATAATAAATTCTTTATTTTCTTCAACTTGTCATCTAACTCATTTTTGCAAAAAACTTGCCATCAATTTCATTATATATTTCATTATATGTATTAAATTTGTAGGATATCTGGTAGTTCATGACATTTGTCTAATCTCTTTCTTGTGAATTTGATATTTGGGTTATAATAAAATTGGTTACCAAAGTGTCAATGAATTGTTTTATCTTTGACAAGGAAGTTTTAGCCATGAAACCAAAATATTGAGAAGGATGAAGTTCAAAGATACTAAATCTATGCTTCTTGCATATGAAATAGAATATTGTCTTGTTTTTTATAATTTTGAGAAACAGAGATATGTAAACAAACTGGATAATAAAGTGGAACAGGGAACAATAATTTAGGTTTTGATTATTAAACTTATAAAGTGAAATTAAAGCCATACATTATTGAAATTTAATGAAGTTGAAATTTTCAAAAAATCATTTTATGTAATGATATGTTTTAGGGCCTTTAGATTAAAAATTAATTTAAGAGTTATAATCAATATTTATCTCTTAATTTCACAACTATTTTACAATTCATCATCACAAACATAATTTAGCTTAAAGTTTTTAAAGAAGTTTGATTAAGTGTCAAAGTGTTATGTCGACAAGCCCTCGTAGACGTGGCCTTGTCAATGGGTCCCTATCGACATGGTGTTGCCCTATTGACAGGGCCACATCAATGTAGCGTTTGTTGCATTTATGAGGCCCCATTGATGTAGCTCCACAATAAAGTCTATAAATACATGCTCATCCATAATGTTTATGGATGTCTAGTCATAGTTGTAGTAGAGCTCTTGTAGTTTTGTCATTTGAGAGTTAGAATATTTTTCTGAGTGCCTGCAGCAGGAGTCAGAAACTGTACAGATCTTTATTTGAGCACTGATGTACCTAAGCACACCAGTGTGAATGACAATAAAGATAAGCCTTTTGATCAAACCTTGTAGCACTTGGAATAGATTAATGATTTATTTGATTTATTTATGCATTTACCATTTTCATTAATTACTTAATTAATTAAGATAAGTAAGACTTTGATTAATTAACTAATTAAACCAAATAGATTAAACACATAAGTATGACCACTTTGAGCATAACATATAACACTTGGTAATCCTAGTAGTATTGTATGTGTTCAGGATGTGTACGGAAAGTGGGACTAGATGCTTATGTTAGGATAGTCTATTATTAATTAGCAATCAGATTAGTTAAATAGGTTAATAAATTAAGTTTCAACTTGTTATTAATCGTAGGCAAATAAAATATAAAATAATAAAAATCATGTGCCCCAATTACACTTAACCATACAACTAAGCTTTACAAGTGTAGTTGGGAAGACAATGATTGTCATGATTAGATTTCACCTCCTAGAACTAGTGTACTTAGTGATGAAGTGTCATTCAGTCGATGCATCAACTAGGCCGCGTATACAGGGCTGTGTATATGCGGCCGCGTCGATGCGGGCCTGTCGACGTAGCCTTTCATGCATCGACGTGGCCCTGTTTACGCGAAGCCTATTTTGGCCTATAAATAAGAGGGCCTTTCACCTCATTTAGGTACCTTTCAGTTAGTTGTAGTGAAGCTCTTGCAATTTGTTCCTGCAGGAGATAGAATATTTTCCAAGTGCCCGCAGCAGGTGGAAGAAAAGTGATCGGCTCTTTATTCGAGCGTTGATGTATCTGAGCCCATTAGCGTGATGGTAATAAAGACGAACTATTCAAGCATTCCTTGCAGCATTTGGACTTAGCTATTTTATGCATTTAGTAGTTTAATATGTTTATGCTTTGTTAATTACCTATTAATTACTTAAGTTTTTATTATTGTTATCTTAATCGCTATCGCTCATTCGTAGTTCGTAAAGGCCATAAGTACGATCGTCTCGAACGTAAATCAAACACTTGGTAAACCCAGTGATGCTTACGTCTGGTAACCCAGAAGTGTTAGGAGATGCTCAAAACGTGCTCGGATGATGGGATCGGATACTTATGCTAGGAATAGTTAGAAGTAGAAGCTAGGATAATTATAGATCAGATAATAGTTTATTCCTTACTTTTCATATCTTAATTAGCCGCCAAAAGATAAGTAAAAAGCTATAAAAATCATTAGCCTTAATCTCACTTAACCATTGTAAACAGAACCTCACAAGTGAGATTAGGAGGACAATGACCATTCTAACCCAAGGTTTCACTGGTTAGAGTCTGGTGTATGTTAAGTGCTTATAGTCTGCGAAATTTGACCGAGTCGCGTGTGAACACCCATGATTTGTATGGTTGGGTGTAGGGGTACCTAGCCGCTCATCATTGGCACCGTTGCTGGGGACTGTTAGGCTTACATGCGTCATGTAACCTTAGTGAAATTGTCATTCAAGTCATTGGAATATACCTAGGATAGAGATATTTACGCACGCTAGGCGGATTAAAGTTAGTAGTAAGGTACATCGATTACATGGACCATCTAATGTCCAATATGTCTTCTCACAGGAGGGAGATATCCACCCCACCAATGCCACAAGAATGTCGGGTGGTGTACAGGCATCCCGATGATTATGTCCCTGACTTCAATTTCATCCTGCATCAGGATGAACATCTACGATGGCGGGACATGGAGGGCAGCATCGTGCTACTACCCGACCGATAAGCTCCTGCGATGCTATATCACAATCTGGGCAGATTAGGCATCCAGGACCATGGAGCGGAGTATGTCATGGAGGACCATGACTACCAGAACTATCGTCCCATAGAGGCTCAATGCGCAAGAGACCAGCAATAGGTAGAAAGATATGAACACCTGAAGGGAAAACAATTCAGTAACCCCTTATTCTCGCAAGGGCTACAAGACGATGGGGATCCCATCTTTCATGACACCCATTCAATCGAACTCCCCCTGGGGCAGTAGGTCCTTCAGTCCATCATTCAGAAGAAACCTCTAAGTAACCACAATCCTCAAGGGGATGAGGGTCATGCAGCAAGGATGGGCGGGATGACTGAGGTCATCATCAGGGTAGAGGGGAAGATCAACATCGGAGCGGTGGTGATACCTCTCCTTCTTCTCCATCCTCTCGCTCTCCTACACCTTCATCTAGCTCAGGCTCTGAACGTAATCAGGGTAGGAAGGGGAAAAAGGATGGTGGCAAAAAGGTTGGAAAGGGGCAATGCGAGGAAACACGTGACCAGTCGTGTGATGCTCACCAACATGAAAGGAGGGGCAGACGGAATTGTCACAGACATTATGGTCCTCAGTAGGACTATGATTCGGATGAGCCATTGTTGGCTACTCGGAGCATGCTCCAAATCGCTGAGGCAGTCCAAATTCCTAGTAGGCACATGAAGGATAGTCATATCAAGCGTGTTGATATGAACAACATCCCCAGATTTGAAGGGGAATACAATTGTGATCCGCAGACTCACCTGTAAGCATTCCATGACACCTGCACCCTGCAGAACATTGACAATGATTGGTAGAAGCTGAAGCTATTTCCTTGCACGCTCATCAAAGAAGCTAAAATTTGGTATTGATCCTTGGAGCCAGAATTAATCAGAAGATGGAGTACAATGCTTGAAATTTTCAATGAAAAGTATCACACGTACTCTAGAGTGGCGAATTTGAGATGGCAGATCCAAGGTTGGAAACAAGGAAATCATGAACCCTTGGATGCCGCCATGAGCAGGTACTACTCATTGTTGCATCGGTGCCCTAGTCATGGTTACTCTTAGCAGACACAACTTCGCCACATCATTGATGGGCTCCGTTTTGAAATGCGAAAGACCCTTGGCGTGTACGCCTAGGGACAACTGTCGGAGCTAAGGGTCCATCAATTGCAGCGCCTCATTGAATAGGTGGCCAAGAAGGAAGGAGAACTTAGAAAAAAGGAGAGTGCAGAAGAATTCAACTAGGATCCTTCCCTCAGAAAAAGGAAAATCCATTTTTGTGATGAGGAGGATGAATCACCATTGGAAGTAGCATTGAATCGAAAGACTTTTCCATTACAAAAGTTTGCATCTGAAATATCGGCAAAGGTGGATAAGATGTGGGACTCAGACGAAAGAGTTCAAAGGGTCTTGAAAATCATAGAGGAATCCAGAGAATAAGGTAATGACCATGATCAACGCAGGAAGAAGGAAGCTGAACGTGCCCAACATAAGGGCAAGGGTAAGGTTGCTGTAGCAGAATAGGTTGCAAAATTTGACACCGAGGAGGATGATGAATGTGGCATATGCCAATATGAACATCCTAAGGGATGTTGTCTTGTGGTGTCACATCTTCAAGAGTCTGGGGTGTATGCATTGAACCCTTGCTTGGCACAACGGCAAAACCCCGAAGGTTTCCTTATGCACAAGGCAAATCCAAGTGGTTCCACCAGTAGCAGCAAGGATATTATCCAAGTGGAATGCCACTACAACCATACAAATACTTCCAATAGTGGTAGCAACCACAAGCATGGGGGATTACACCTCCAAGGTAGCAGTACCCTTACAAATAGCTAGATCCTTATGGGTACTATGTTCAGCAACCAGTCTCTCCAAGAGACTCTTCCAGTCATGCGGCCTTTCCAAGTTATTACCACCCCTAGAGTATTTTTGACCTCAATCTCCATCACCCAGGGGAGAGCCCACATCTCTTCTATCCTCCATCACCTTCTCCTGCCACTCCTCCACAACATCCCACTTAGTTTCCACCTACTCCGCTGATGCAGGGAGAGATACCGCCATAGCTGCAACAACGAAACGCTACGAGGGCTGTTAACTTGCAACCAGCACCTCAGCTAAGTGGACTGGAACCCAAACCATGAAAATGTCCTTTCTTTTGGCCCAATAATTTGAACACACCCTCACATACACCTGTGGCCAGTGCCTCTGAACCTTCAAGCACCTCCACTATTCCACTGCCCGAACAGCCTTCAAGCCAACCACACTCCAATGTCTAGACAGTCATGCTCACACATGTCGTGACTGACTGGATCAAAGTAGGTCATCTTCCCTGGAAATTGAGTAATCTGGGAAGCCCCCTCATCTATCTTCAGGTGGTAGGGAACGAGCCATGCAATGCTCTTCTAGACTTGGGGTCAGGGGTCAATTTGGTCTCTCATGACATGTACAAGAACTGGAACTTGCCCCCGCTAAAGAAGAGCAACATCCGGCTTGAGTTAGTAGACCAGTCCATCACCATTCCCTTGGGATTGGTGGAGGACATCATGGCCACTGTTTGTGGGTGGTCCTATCCTATTGATTTCCTGGTCATCCATGTAGAGAACTGCAAGGGGAACTTTCCAATCATCATGGGAAGAGCCTGGCTAAGCACGGTGGATGCATGACTAGGACTCTGAGATCTGTTCCTTGAAATTTCAAAGGAAAATCCTTTCGGGAAGATCGAGAAGAAGCGCGTTCCATGCATCACGTACAGTGACTGAGGGTGCAACTATGTGCAATAGTTATGGTCCGCTAAGCAGATATCCATTAAAGCATGCAGTCGATGTACCGAGGAATCGCCTGTTCAATAGTGCTTGTACGCAGCAGCCACTAACCAAGAGGGCACCTAGTGGTTGAAAACTGATCCCACTAGTAGCGGATTGTGCATGGAACTGTCTAAGGGGCTTGTGAAAGCCTATATTGAAAGTATGGATGAGATGGAAGAGGTCCATCAACAGGTCTCCACTATTGATGACCAAGATGACTGGGGGAAACTGCAAACCCCTGAGAACTTCAAACAAGAGCCCCTAGAGCTAAAGTCTTTACCAGCTCACTTGGAATACATATCTTTGCAAAATGGAAAGTCGGTAATCATCAATGCCACCCTTGCCCTTGAATAGAAAAAGAGATTGCTAAAGGTGGTAAACAAATGGGTTGCTGCATTCTCATGGTTATATCCTGAGTTGACTGGAGTTGATCCCAGTGTGTGCCAGCATCGGATCTATATTGACCCTTCCATGAAGCCACGATGACAGCCACAAAGATGATTGAATCCCAAACTAAAGCAGGTCATAAAAGATGAAATCGAACAATTGCTAAAAGAGGGGTTCATCTATTCTATTGTCGATAGCGAATGGGTTAGCCCACTCGTTATTGTGCCCAAGAAAGGTGGCAAGTGGAGGGTCTGTATTGATTTCTGGTTGCTCAATATGGTAACCTTCAAGGATCATTTCCCACTCCCATTTGTGGACCAGGTGTTAGACACCATTGCGGGGCACCGCTACTATAGCTTTTTGGATGGTTATAGCGGTTATAACCGAATTGAAATAGCACAAGAGGACCAGGCCAAAATGACATTCACAAGTCCATGAGGGACTTTCACATACAAGAAGATGCCCTTTGGCCTGTGCAATGCGCCCGCTACGTTCCAACACCTTGTTCTAAGCATCTTTCAGCAACAAATCGGCAATGGGGTAGAAGTCTTCATGGATGACTTCTCCACTTATGGGGCCACGTTTGAGCAAGCCTTGGACCATTTAGATCAGGTTCTAAAAAGGTGTGTAGACACCAATCTACGGCTCAATTGGTAGAAGAGCCATTTGATGGTCCAAGAAGGCATTGTTTTGGGGCATCGCATCTCTCAAACAGGGATTAGTGTGGATCCTGAAAAGATCAAGATCATCCAAGGAATCACCCGCCAACCAAGTACTGTCAAAGATGTTTGGTCATTCCTTGGACACACTGGTTATTACTGACGATTCATTGAAAACGTCTCAAGGAGTGCTAAGCCATTGGTAGAACTTATAAAGAAGGATGCTCCATTCATTTGGACCAAGGAGTGCGAGTCCACATTCCAAGTGCTGAAACAGAAACTCGTAGACACTCCAGTTCTATGGGTACTTGATTAGTCTAGACCCTTTCACATTATGACGGACGCATCCAACTACGCTTTGGGAGCCGTGCTTACACAGTGTGATGATCAGAAACGTCCCTATTATATCCATTGTGCAAGCCGTAGCATTGTGGGTGCTCAGCTGAACTACACCACCACCGAAAAGGAGTTAATGGCGGTGGTGTTCACCTTGGACAAATTTCGGCACTATGTGCTTAGATACGAGGTGTTTGTGCATACTGACCACAGTGCTATCCGGTTCCTGATGAATAAACTAATGGTGAGCCCCCGCATAATCTGGTGGTTGGTGATTCTTCAGGAGTTTGTTCTCACCATGGTAGATCGGAAGGGAACTGAGAATGTGGTCGCTGACCACTTGTCTCAGTTGCGATGGGATGACGTAGAAGAGGAGGAGCCCTTATTCGACCAATTTCTAGATGAACTCCTCTTCACAGGTGCTGTTGATCAGCAAGTGCCTAAGGAATCCCCTTAGTTCAACCACATCCTCACCTACCTGACCACTCAAGAGTTTCCAAAGGAGTGGAACCATTAATAGAAACAACAGTTTCTCCATAAGGCCAAGCGTTTCATGGAAATCAATAGCCACCTTTACAAGGTGTGTGTAGATGGCTTAGTTCGATGGTGTGTCCCTTATGGTGATACACTGCGCATCCTCCAAGATGCTCATGAGGGCCCTTGTGGGGGCCACTATGCTGGACGCCACATTGTCATTAAGATCTTGCTTGCAGGGTATTACTGGTCCATCATCTTCAAGGATGCACAATGGTTCACCTACTCCTGCGAACAATGCCAGAGGGATGGTGGGATGATGGCACGGTTGGAGAGACCTTAGCAGTGGATCTAGCCACTGGAGCCCTTCGACATTTGGGGTATCAACTTCATGGGACCCATCACACCCTTGTCAAATGGAAAGGCATACATCATCATAGCTGTGGACTACTGTACAAAGTGTGTAGAAGCGGTAGCCATTGTCGACTGTTCTTCCAACACCGCCACATAATTTATCTAGCAACAAATCGTCAACAGGTTTGGAGTGCCACGTGCATTCATTTTTGATAATGGGACTTACTTTACGGGTGTCACTTTTCGAAAACTCATGCAATGCTTAGGGGTAACACATAAATTTACAAGGCCCTATCACCTCCAAGCCAATGGGCAAGCTGAAGTCACCAATAGGGAGATCACCAAGATCCTTACCTGAACCATCAACAAATACAGGAAGGATTGGAGCACCAAACTCAATGATGCCCTTTGGGCCTATCGCTCCACTTGGAAACTTCCTGTAGGGTACTCTCCTTATGAGTTAGTGTACGGAAAGTTACCAACACTTCCAATTTAGGTTGAACTCCACACACTATCCATCGTCAGTGACTTAGGCCTTGACCTACCACTGGCACAACATGAACGACTAATCAATTTAAGTGTGTTAGATGAGAACCAATTAGTGGCCTTGTCTTCAAATGAAATCCACAAGGCCTATAACAAGAAACGACATGATCTTAGGATTTGGAAGGTCACATTTAGATGTGGAGAAAAGGTGTTGTATTGGAACCCCTCATACGTATCCCAACTGACCAAGTTTCAAACACTGTGGAAGGGACCTTATATCATCTCCAAAACCTTCCCATTTGGGGCCTTGCTCATCCACAAACCTGAGGACCTCACCAGAACATAGTTAGTCAACTACCAACAACTGAAACCTTTCCATGAACTCCACTCAACTAGTGCCACTGCCTTGTCATCACCAGGCCAACCTCACTCCATTTTTCACGTCTTCTCCTTTCCACCTAGTTGTGGGGGGGATCGTCATCCCTGTTGATCCATTCCACTGCACCCCTCACTATTTTAATTTTTTTTGTTTTACACCTTTTTTTTTCACCATCATTCATACATTTACAAATTATTTGTACATTTTTTCCTTTCTTTAATTATTTTTCATATCTTTGTGTATGTTTCATTTTTCGCACAATTGCTAATACATTGATGTATTGTCTTCAGATGTCTGGCGTAGACGATTTTCGTTGTGATGGGTAATATAATAGTCTACCTCATTGTTTGGCTCCCATCTCGCATGGTTGTCCTAGGACTTTACATTTGTTTTCACTTCATAAACTCGGCAGTGAGTCCATGTCATCCACCCATTCACCATTCCATGGTTTTCCTTCTATTGAGAACATGCACTCCCTTCACTTAACAATAATATAATTAATGTGTGACTTGTTTAGTTCCCAGACTTAGGGATGACCCACTGGTTGAATTGGATGTGACTTCAAGGGGAATGCAATATTTGTTGCTTTGTTCTATTCCCTGAGTTGCTCATATGTCCTTACGGATTCCCTACTGCTCCACGTCCTTCTCTCCTAGGAAGCTTCTGGGCAGTTCGACCTTGCATGGTGTGGTCCTCATTGAAAAATTCAAAAAAAAAAAAAACAATAAAAAACAAAGAGAGAAAGAAGGAATAGAAAAAAGACAAAAGAAAATAAATAAACATGAGGATTCAAAGCACACCCCTTGGTCGAATACATGCGAACATGCATGGGTCTTTGCATGGTGTGGTTCCCCCCGAAAAGAAAAAAAAACAAATCATCACGAGGTGGGAATTCAAAGCACACCCCTTAGACCGCCTCTCATGGGCCACAAGCACTAGCTATGGGACTTTCTTGGTCCCCTCTAACTTCATCCCATTTCACTTTCTTCCTCACGTTTGTTGGAGTGGTGGTTCTCTATGGGGTCATTCTTGCTTCCTTAGGGGATGGCCAGGACTTCGTCTATTGCTAGGATGTCACTGAATGCAGATGGTTTTGGGTCTGAACTCAGGAATGGTTCTACCGGGTCACTTAACCACAACTACACATGGGGTTTCATGTGATCGACGATTGGAATTCCATCTTATCGTCTTTCTCTCTTCACCTAGTTCTCTCTGTCACTCACCTCATTGCCTGTTTTATGTTGTGAAGGTTCATCATGATTTTCGTGGGTTTCCCATGCCTTGGTGGGATCTCTTGGGTGGGTTTCTTAATTGGGGAACACCATTTCTTAGCCCCGGGGCCCACAGACCCCAGTGTTGAGGATATGCAGGGGCTACTGCTATGGGGAGGACCCACCTACCTATTCTTGGTCCCACTTGTTAAGTCTCCCATTTGGTAGATTTCGTAGTTGATTCTTTGTAGGATCCCATCGCTCGATTTCTTCCCCGTGGAGTTCTTTTGAGTCTCGTTCTCCTCTTTTTGTCTCTTTTTCATGCCCAATTATCTTCCTCATGTCCTCAGCCATGTCTAGGCCTCTCACGTGCTTCAACTGCCCCAATTTGACGTTTAAAATTCATCATTTTGGGCTTTTTCTAGGTTGGTCAACGCTGGTCAATGGGTAAACACCCCTACGTATACGAGGCCTTGTATACGCAGCCCTTGCATATACGCGGTCGCATATATGTGGCCCCGTCGATGCAGTGCCTAACCCCTATATATACACTCGGTGCACTTTGTAATTTTCATCATTTGGAGTCAAAATTGAGGGGATTTTTGCCATTTTTTTGCCTAACCTTTCCCAATGCACCTACATTCCATCGCAAGTCCGCATCAACCGATCCTTGCCCTTTTAAGCAACCGGAGGTATGCTCTCAGTTGTGGGGGGTGATGCCTAGGTGTAATTAATTAATTAATTAATTACAAAAACTTTGACTCTAACCCATAAATTAACACTTCGGAAGAATTAACGGTGTACCTGTGCCAACAACATAACTTGGTCAAACTGAGAAGGTGTATATGGACCCTCCTAAGCTACTTATGTACGGTTTAATGGGTGGTTATGTTTGATTGTAGATGGCATAAAAATCGAGGCACCCAAGGGGCGAAGGACTATCACAACCAAGGGACAAGCACCCATGCATGGGAAGGGGACAGGGAGTGCAACCACCAGAGCATGCGGAGGGCTCTCATGTAACTGGGCCCCTCCACGAAGGACCTGACGTGGAATTTGTCCATCAAATTCCCGAAGAGGAGATTCCTGACGAGCAATTGCAAGGGGATGAGATTCCTGGGATAGCACCACGACTTGAGGTCACCCTGACCCAAGCCTGCCTTGATGCTATCACACCATGTGAGGTGCAACAGATGGTCCTTCAAGAGCTGAATTTTGGACCATTCGTTGAGAATGTGCCAGAAGAAGTGGCTCCAACTGCAGAACTCTTCGATGTGGCCAATCATCATG
This sequence comes from Gnetum montanum, assembly GCA_015680685.1. Taxonomy (NCBI): domain Eukaryota; kingdom Viridiplantae; phylum Streptophyta; class Gnetopsida; order Gnetales; family Gnetaceae; genus Gnetum; species Gnetum montanum. The sequence continues at coordinate 649,701 of MNCI01027637.1, forward strand.
AGTAGTGGTGAATGGTACTTAGGAGAAACTTATCTCTTCTAGATGAATTGACAACCAGGGTCTAGAGTAAGAATCAAATACATTTATGTCTCTTACTCTTCAGAGGAAATAACACAGGCTTTGGGGTTGCCTGAAATTGGGGCAGATGTGGTGGAAATTTCGAAACAGGCTGATCCAGAGATAAAGGTAGAATGGACCAAACAGTGCTATGGGGTAGAGCACAAGGGATTTGGCTCTTTAACCATGGTGGAGAGAGTGTATTCAAAGATTGCGTCTTACCACCTGAACCCAACGGTAAGACCTAGTAAAATCATAGCCTTCTTCGCTCGTGCATGTGTCGCCTTGAGTGGGAAATTCCTAATGAGTCTTCCATAGCTACTATTTTTGGAGATTGAAGAGAGGTTCACTAAGAATGAATGTGGAAGATGAGCTCTCCCCTTTCCCTACCTAATTCAAAAGTTGTGCAAACGGGCAAGGATAGCACGGTACTCCAACGATGTAATCCGGCATGCCCCGGCTACCTCCTGGTAGGAAATGATGAAAGATAGAACTCTTGCCACCACACAGATAGAGGAGGAGCAGAAACCACCTCCACCACCTACACAAACAACATAGACAAGCTCACAAACCATAGCAGAATACATCTGCAAGATTTGGGAAATGCTCTCAAGCTAGCAAGACCAACCCTGCAGGACTGGTGGAGGAGAAGATCCTTCGATCTATCACACTATCATGAGCCACCTGGAGCAAGTGGCTCAATCAGTTAGCTTACTTGAAAGGGTAGGGTCGATATTCTCTACCACTCGAGCACAAGTTCCAACTAGAACTGATCCAAGCCTTCGAGAGCTAATAGTATCAACCCAATAGTTATTCCCTAAAATTTCGGGGAATGTTGCTACCTTCTCGGTATGCTTGGAAGATGGTGAAGGGGTGACAGTTCTAGTGATGCAGCACCAGGGATAGGAGGTAGTGGCTGAAGTGGTTGCTGAAACAATTGCTATTGCTCTTAATGCATCGGCAGCACCTATACCAAACGTTCATGGGCTACAAGATGTACAGGTGTCTGCTGGAACTTCGTGTAGCAAGATTGATGTAGCCCAACACAAGGAGTTATTGGACCGATTGGTGGGAACTGGGCAACCACTTTCAGATGTCTTCAACCTTTCGGATAACATTACTGCAACCCAGTTAGAGCTATTCTCAGCAAGGGGCAAGAGCCTCATTTTGGAAGGGCAACTTGAAGCTACTCAAGTCGCTTGTCAGCGCTTGGCAACTGAGGTAGCCCAATTAAGAGCTTAGCTTGCCGATCCAGCCATCCGCAACCGTGAAATCACTAGGGATGAAGTTTTTCAATAGCTTCAACTTAAACTTCAAGTCGTTGAGGATGTGCGAGAGAAGATGATCTTTGAAAAGTCCTTGGCAGACGTTTGAGCATATCACTTAGAAAAGGACTTGACAGAGGTTCGCCAGGAGAGCGTGCAACTGACCGCGGAGGTTCATCGCCTACGCAATGTTGGTGCAAAGAACGAACACATGAAAAATTTTATCCACCAACAACAGGAGGAACTAGCCAGGGTGAACGCTGACATTAGGAGGTTGACTACCAAAAATTAAAATCTATCAATGGAGGAGGTTCGGGCATTGCCATAGAAGGCTACAATTGAAATTGCCACTTGGAAGAATGAAGCACTGAAATTTGAAAAAGTCAAAAATCATTACAGGGACCAAGTGGGATTACAAAAGGAGGTAAATGAGAAGCATATTCAAGTTGCCAAGGCCAAGATGAACTAGGTGCTCTAGCAGCTCCGAGAGGGAGGCGATGCATGGCAACTTATCTTTGATGGGTTGAATGCCTACAATAAAGCTGAAATTCACCTGAAAGAGCTGTAGATTGAGGAGATGACAGAATACATGGAGCTATCCAACCTTCGATATGCAAACTTGGCTATGCTCATAGCTGGGAGACTGTGGTTAGAGTTAGAAAAGCAAGTGGTTGCCCCGTATTCCCTATACGAGGGTGAGTTCCAGGCACATAAGGTGACAAGGCAAAAGCTGAAAATGGAAAACATGGAACTCGAGGTTCTCCACACAAGCTTTGAAGGATAATGTATAGTTGCGGAGAACTTGGCCCATAGAATGAATGACTACAGTAGCTGCAGGCATCAATCCAAGCATTCAACATCGAACGTAAGTAATTCATAGCTTGGTTTGTCAACCTAAAAGAACTCCTTTCGATGCTGCCATGCCCTTGGGAGGTTCTAGTTCCAGCACACATTGGAGAAGCTGCCTGGATTGTGAATGACCATAGAAGCAAAGAAGAAAAGATGAGGGCTCTCTTGGAGGCCTTCCGACTACCTCCAGAAGTTGTAGCTACCGTAGGACAACCGTCATTCATGTTGGCACCAATGCTTGGGCTAGAGGCTGGAGAAGGTTTGTCAGAACCACCGCCCCCAGGGATGGTGTGACCTTTTCCAACAATTTTGTACATCATCCTACACGGCAGAGGCTCCAGGACCAGCGACGTGTTCAATTTTATCTCTGAACACCATCATTTTTTGTAACTTGTCCCCCTCTGTAACTTGGGCACTTGGTCAAATTAATGTCATGTCATGTGTGTGTCATGTATGTGTTTAGTCATGTGCATTGTAAATAAGAATCCATGCCTTCCAAATTGTTGAGTAACTCGAGGACAAGTTTTTACTTAGTTGTGGGGGTATGATGAAGTGTTATTCAGTCGATGGGTCGACTAGGCCGCGTATACAGGGCTGTGTATACACGGCCGCATCGACGCAGGCCCATCGACGTAGCCTTTCATGTGTCGATGTGGCCTCGTTTACGTGGAGTCTATTTCATTCTATAAATAAGAGGGCCTTCTGCCTCATTTAGGTACCTTTCAGTTAGTTGTAGCAAGACTCTTGCAGCTTTTTCCTGTAGGAGATAGAATATTTTCCAAGTGCCTATAGCAGGTGTAAGAAAAATGATAGGCTCTTTATTCGAGCATTGATGTATCTGAGCCCATTGGTGTGATGGCAATAAATAAGAACTATTCAAGCATTCCTTGTAGTAGTTGGACTTAGCTATTTTATGCATTCAGTAGTTTAATATGTTTATGTTTTGTTAATTACCTGTTAATTACTTAAGTTTCTATTATTATTATCTTAATCACTATCGCTCATTCATAGTTTGTAAAGGCCATAAGTACGACTGTCTTGAACGTAAATCAAACACTTGGTAAACCCAGTGACACTTACGTCTGCTAACCCAGAAGTGTTAGGAGATGCTTAGAACGTGCTTGGAAGATGGGATTAGATACTTATGCTAGGAATAGTTAGAAGTATAAGCTAGGATAACTATAGATCAGATAATAGTTTATTCCTTACTTTTCATATCTTAATTAGCCACTAAAAGATAAGTAAAAAGCTATAAAAATCATTAGCCTTAATCTCACTTAACCATCGTAAATAGAACCTCACAAGTAAGATTAGGAGGACAACTATTGTTCTAACCCAAGGTTTCACTGGTTAGAGTCTGGTGTATGTTAAGTGCTTACAGTCTACAAAATTTGACTGAGTCGTGTGTGAATGCCCGTGATTCGTATCGTTGGGCATAGGGGTACCTAGCCGCTCATCACTTAGGAACTTAAGGTATGTGGAATTCAACTAGATTGTGTGTGAACGCTTGTAATTCATATGGTTGAGCGTAGGGTATTTTTGCTACTCATCATTGGTGCTATTGCCAGGGACCTTTAGTTTGTTACGTGTGCTATCTAAGACTTAGTGAAAAATTATTTAATAGTGTTGGAATGAACCTTAAAGTCATATCATACATTAAAATAACTACAAAAATTATAAGAAAGCACATTGCATTTTTTGTCCTCTAATACAAGATGTATTCTCCTCACAGGAGTAATTCTTTGCCTAAGTTTGATGGAGCAAATTAGTAGCTGCCCTAGCAATATAGAGTGATATATGCTCATCTTGATGAGTATGTACCCAATTTCACCTTTTTCCTACACTAGGATGAACTACTATGGTGGTGAGACATGGAGGGCAACATTGTGTTGCCACTCAATCGATCCATTCCTATGATGCTCCACCAAATACTTATGCAATTGGGCATCCAAGGGATTCATGTTGAATATTTTGTGTAGGATAGTGATGCTAGGGATTATCATCTCATTGATGCACAATGTTTGAGGGATCAACTGCTAGAGTAGCACTACAAGTCTATGAAGGGGAAGTGGTCAAATGATTCCCCATTCTTGATGTACCAAAAAGATGGTGGGGAACCCTTATTTGGGGTTTTTTCATATAGAGAAACTTCTCTCTTTGACTTTGGTGAAGGAGGTCAAAACTAGAACCTGTAGTCCACAATACATAATCTTGGTTCTAACAAGAACAGATCCCATGATAAAGGAGGATCCAAAGAGGAGAGTTAAGGCAGGGATGCAAGTAAGTAGCAGGATCATGATCATGGCCACGACCATTGAAGAGGGG
>MNCI01027637.1:654208-716833 GCA_015680685.1 Gnetum montanum
GGGGTGGGTAGGCATTGTGATGGTGCTAGTCCTCTTTCCTCTTCACCTTCATCATCATCTTCTTCCTTTTCTTACTCTAAATGCAATTGTAGGGGATGTAATCATGATGGAAGTGACCGACGGGATTGAGATCATTGTAGGGACTATTGGGCAAGTTAGGATATGAGGCATGGGCATTCAAGAAAGCCTTGTTGTCATGAATGAAGGGTAGAAAAGGGTATCATAGGCACCAGGGTCATGGCTACAATGAGCCTTTGCTCACTACTCAAAGTATGCTAAACATCGCAGAGGAAGTGAGAATTTCGACAAGGCACATAAAAGATAGCCAAATCAAGAGGTTAGACATGAATAATATCCCAACTTCAAAGGGGGATATAACTTAGATCCATAGAATCATCTTTAGACTTTTCACGATGCTTGTGCCTTACAAAACATAGAAAATGACCGGCAAAAGCTTAAGTTATTTCCCAGGATGCTCATCAAAGAAGCATAAAGTTGGTGCCGGTCCTTGGAGCTAGAATCAATCCATAGATGGAGTAAAATGATCAAACTATTCAATGACAAGTATCAAATGTACTTGTAATTTTCCAATCTAAAAAGGCAAATCCAGGGTTAGAAGCAAGAAACACATGAGTCCTTGGATGTTGCCATGGCTAGATATTATTCCTTATTACACTAATGCCTTGGCCATGATTACTCTTAGTAGAAAAAACTTCAACACATCATAGTGGGATTTACTTTGAAATGAGGAGAACTCTTGAGATCTATGCCCAATGAAGATTGTTAGAATTAAGAGCCTATCAAATCCAAAGGCTAATCAAGCAGGTAGAAAAAGAAGAAGGAAAATTGAGGAAACATGAAAGTGCAGAAGAATACAACCAATATCCTTCCATTCGCAAGAGGGAGGTCCAATTTGATGATAGAGAGAAGAAATCACCACTTAATGAGGTGGTGAACTAGAAAACCTTACCGATTCAAAAATTTACCTCTAAAATTTTGGCTAAGGTAACTTAGTTATGGGACTCTATGAATAGCATATTTCAAGCTATTCTAAAAATTGCTGAAGAGTACAAAGAACAAATTAGTGATCATGACTACAGAAGGTGAAAGAAAGTTGAACATGCCAATCAAAGGAGTAAAGGAAAGATTGTTGCAGTAGAGAAAGTTGCAGAAACTAAATTAGATGATGATAGTGGATGTGACATCTACTAATATGAACATCCTAAGGGATGTTGCCCCATTGTGTTACACTTATAGGAGTTTAGGGTGTATGCTCTGAATCCATGACTAGTAAAAAGATAAACATCTAGAAGATTGCATTATCCTCAAGATAATCCTAGGTAGTTCCATTAGCAACAACAATTTTATCCAAGTGGAATTCCACCATAATCATATGAGCAGTATCAATAGTGGTAGCAATCAAAGTTGTGGAGGATGCCACCACCAAGGCAAGAGTACCCTTACAAGTAGCCATATCCATATGGGTATTATGTTCTACAACCCCTATTTCCATGTGACTCTTCTAGTTATGTTTTTTCTTTTCAACATCACTACTATTCTTCTGAATACTATAGAACTCATTCGCCACATTCCAGGAGGGATACCACATTCCATCCTTATCCTTCTCCTATTCCTGCACTTGTTCCTCCACCCTCAATGTAACTATTGAAATGCCACTAATTTCGGCCTAACACTATGAAACGAGAATAGCTCAGAGCCTTTTTTAGCTTTTGGGAGGTAAAAATTTGACTAAGGCATGGAACTCACTTTGGGCTTGCCCTCAGCGTGAGAAACTCCAATGACTTGAAGATCAAGTCAAAGATGGTTCGATTTGTGGGTGCAAGTCATCTTCATAAGGCCACTGTTGTCCACTTCAAGTTTCAGCATTTGGGAGTTTGAATTTTGGGCCAGATTGCAAAAATTTTCTTGGTCATGCTAAGGTCATGTTCAGCTCATGTTGGCAGCGTGAGTCCAGCGTGAGTACTGATTATGCCCAACAAGAGCCTCAAAACTGAGTCAAAATGGTGTGATTTCAAAGGTGCAAGTCATCCTCAGATTCATTGATGATTACTTCAAGTCCCAACCTCCAGAATTTCAGACTTCAGGTCTAAAATCACAAATATTTTGTTACTCACGCTGGGGTCATGCTCAGCTCACGCTCGTAGCATGAGTCCAACGTAAGCTACCAAAAGTGGCTCAAATCAAGTCACACCCAAGCTCATTTTTTAGCATCCAGTTCACTCTCAAGGTCAACCATAGTTAGGTAACTGTTGCACTTTAAGAACAAGCTTCAAAGATCAAGAATTTGTGCGTTGAGGTCACGTTTAGCTCACGCTGATAGCATGAGTCCAGCGTGAGTACTGATCATGCCTAGTCAAAAGCATGCCAAACACACGCTGAGGACACGCTAAGAAAAAATAAACTCATGTTGGAAGCTTTTGTGAAACAAAAATGCCTCAAATAGCCACAAAACTACTCACATCAGCATCCTACAGTAGCAATCAAACACCTGTCACACGATCCATTTCCCTCTCATCTCGTAGCCATTGATCTCATCCATTAATTCTACACCCGAGCCTGGACAAACCTTATAAATACCTCATCGATTCACATAAATGGGGTTGGAAATTTTGGAGGTTGATAGCTTTGGGAGCATTGATTAGCAACTTTGGATGCTTAGGCGCACATGACTCTTAGCATCCAAACACCTGTGAACACATCACCTCGGGGCTTAGTGCTTGACTTGCCATCCGCACACGCAACTACGCAGTGCACATCGTTTTTAAGAAATGCAATACAGTTCATTATTACCTTCCATTACATCGTTTATTCTATTTTGATCTATTTTATGCTTTTGTATTTGTCGTCACTATTTTACTCTTTTTTTACATTTCGTACATCACCCATTACAATAACCCTAGTGCAAGCCATAGCTTATGCTTGGGGAATTCCTTGGTTGATTTGCGTGCAGATCATCCAAGGTACTCTACCTTCATTTTTCTTTTTGAGCTTGCCCTCGTACGAAGGCAGGGTTGGCTGTGTCTCTCCAGTAATCTTTTGATATTTTTCTTTTCGCTTCAAGCCTCACGTTGATGATTTCAGTCAGCATAGTAAATTGGCACTAGAAGGAGGGCCAAACTTGTCTATCATCCTATCAAAATGCTAGTCATGCTACCTTTTAAACGTTGCGTGGACCAGGTGCCGAACTCAAGTTAAGCTTACTAAAGCCCACCCTAGTATGCTCATGCTATGTTAATTGGGTGTGCAACTCTATAAAACTCTTACGTCATGACAACCACTTCAAACTCTGCAACTGCATCATTAGAACCCAAACAACGTACACACGCTGCTCAAACAAGCTGCTTCATAGACAACCTACCAAGTAACATTCCCACCACCACCATCAACCGATCTCCTCTCAATACTTGCAACCTGCATCTTGCCTACTCACGCCCATCTTGTCAAGCCCAGTTTACTCACGCCCAGCTTGTTAAGCTACCTCACTCACGCCCAGCTTGTCAAGTCTAGTTTACTCATGCCCAGCTTGTCAAGCTAGCTCACTCACGCCTAGCTTATCAAGCCTAGTTTACTCATGCCCAGCTTGCCAAGCTAGCTCACTGACACTCACCTTGTCAAGCTAGCTCATTCATGCCCAACTTATCAAGCCCAGTTTACTGACGCATAGCTTGTTAAGCTAGCTCACTCATGCTTAGCTTGTCAAGCTAGCTCATTCATGCCCAGCTTGTCAAGCTAGCTTACTCATGCTCAACTTGTCAAGACAACTTACTCACGCTTAGCTTGTCAGGCCAACTTAGTCATGCTTAGCTTGTCAAGCCCAGTTTACCTATGCCACTATGGAATCTTCCCAGATCAACACAGCAACACTGTAGATCTTTGACTTTAGGGCCTGGACCTCAAACCCTGTGATTGCGACAGAACCTATAATTGTCATTGAAGAGATAAACCCTCAAGGTTCAACTTGCTAGTCACTTAGGACCCTACTTATGCAATCCTCACACCAGAATAATATAACTTCATTTGTGTGAAGATTCAAGCCAACTTGCCTATCGACCACATAGAGAGAGAAGAAAAATAAAACTATGAGCTCATTTACAAGGGAGGTCGTGAGTTCACCCCCTTAGTATTTGACACGATCCCCCTTTTTGAGCCCCATCATCAACTCATATCTTAGCTTCTCATGGCAAGGAATCAAACCTTACAGCTACCTTCGATAGAGCCTCAGAGCAGAGATGAGGAAGATGACTTTGCGGCCTAATCTGAGCATGGGGATTCATACCATACTATCAGTCCTCATGCCCATACAAACCCATTATTCCAACCTTTTCAAGAAGAAAACATACTTCCTCCATTCGTAAACACTCAAGCATTGGTTTCTCAACAGGAAGTACCCACTTCCATTCCCACCTTCTCCATGCCCAACATTCAATTTGATATGTCCATCTCCATCATACCTCTAGTCACCATGTTACCCTCTCTTCCGCAAGTATAGTCCCAACAACCCCCTCTTCAAACTAATGCAAGATTAGTCTTCCAACCTCAAGTAATTGGGATGCCATCAGTTATACCAGCTTCCACATCCACCCACTACATACCACAAGTACTCCTCTGACTACTTCAGCCCAACATGTTGAAGGTGTCACCTCACAACCTATGGCTAGGCAATGGGTTTCAATAGCTGTTCAGCAACATCAACCTACTCACTATAATGTATGACACTTCGCAATCCCATCTCTGATTGTTGCCCCACCACAACAATCGACAATCCAACAATCTCCCTTTCCACCAACAATGCAACAATCAAACTACTACTAATCGTAATCTACTCAACCAGCTGGTCTACCTACCACTCAAGAGTGGGTAGACACAAAAAAAATGATGCACTCATTAACTGAGGAGGTAAATCACCTTAAAACTACAAACACTGAGGAAGTCAAGGTGTTGGACTTCTACCAGGATGACCCAATCAACTCTTTAGTTCCATCGTTAACCTTGCCAAAGGGAATCTCATTACCTCAACTAACCAAATGTAATGGAGAGGGAGATCCAAACACCCATTTGGTAACATTTCAACAAGAATGTCTATTGCTTTAGGCTTGGCCTCATGTAATTCTACATGTATTCACTATGTCCTTTACAGGAAAAGCGTTAGACTAGTACCGAGCTTTACCTCGTAACTCCATATCCTCTCTAGATGATTTTTTACATTAGATTGTTACCTGTTTCAAATATAATTTAAAGCTTGAAGCCACACTAGATAGTCTGATCTAGATTAAGCAAGCACCATTAGAGCCATTACAAAAATTTATCCAAAGATGGAGTGTAGCCCTGAATGAAATTCACGAGCCCATCCCTGAAACATACTTGGTTACCATCCTTAAAGCAGCTGTGAATGACTTCATTAAATCAAAACTCTATTACTTGAGTACCTGTACTTTGAGTCAAGCATTCGTGCAAATTAAAAACATAGAAGAGGCAGTGCAAGCAAGTAATGACCTAGCTTACTCAGCCTTTAGGAACCAACATATGAGGAAGGATAAGGATATATCCAAAACAATGGTAGCAGCGGTGGCAGAGACAGCCCAACCTAACAATTCAGGATAGAAAGGAAAACAACCCACCACTCCAACCAACCATGAAAGAACCACATCTACGCCTACACCTGAAGCTTCCTCAACTAAAACCATAAATATGGGTCACACCTATACATTTGAACAAAAAGATCCTACCCAATACACACCCTTGCCTATGAAGCCTTCACAATTACTATATCAACTTCTAAGGGCTGAGTTAATCAAATACAAACAGATGTCTCCTGTGACATCTGAAAAACAAGATCGATTCTGTGAGTTGGTTAAAAACCCAACCTTGGCAATAGTCGATGAACCCCCCATTCCAAGAGGCTTTAGGTTGGATAGGTTTTGTGAATATCACCAATGGTGTGGGCATGGAACTAATTACTATTTCACCTTAAAATAAGATATACAACGCATGATTGACAAGGGTGAAATAGTATTTGATGAGGAAAACCCAGTAAAGCCCCAAAACCAACCCATGGGGGTCTACAAAGATCCTCTCAGTACTAAGGATTCACCATATGTGATTAACACTATCCATGTGGACAATGGACAAGACATCCCTTGAAAACCTTTTGTAATTTGTAGGCCTTCTGAAACTACATCTACCTCAACACCTCCCAAACCCCTTTTGTCATACGCACATTCCTTGCATCACAGAAACCATTCATCATTCACGTACCTCCTTCCATCGTAGCAGCGACCACACCATCAGGAAACAAACCCACTTCCTTTGTGATTTGGATGCCAAAACACCCTGACATGCAACCCCCTACAGTTCCCCCGCGACCCTTGCAAGAGAACCTTGCTAATAGGTTGATAAGAGAGCGCCTAGAAAAATAACATCATGAGCACGAATTAGGACCATGAAAGCCCATAATGCTAAATGCTGTTGGTATGGTTCCATCCACCAGTGAGCCTAGCACAAGTTGTCGAAACAAGGATACTAGCACAACTCATTGAAATAAGGATACTAGCATAAGTTGTGTCCCAAACCCAACATCCCCAGTTACTAACACAAGAATCCCTCCACAAGAGATATGAATACTGGGTCAAATGGACCAAATCTCCATAGACAAGAGTGTCCCAAGTGGTAAAGATCTAGCGAGTGCATTGACCCAAGTCAGATAGGCTTTGAAACAAAAGAACACCTCCTTAAGCCTGTACGATTTAGTAATGACCTCACTGGTACATCGGGAAGCTCTTGTGCTTATGTTGAATTCAATTCCTATTAGCGAGGACCTTCCCATATATGAGCTATCCATTTATGCAGTACTATCCCCACAACCTCAAGAATCGAGGTCCACATCCCTAGAATTTCATGCCAATGAAATTAAGCGAGATAAGAAAATTGGAGAGGTTACTATTTCCCCTATGTTCATAACAATACAAGTCAACCACTTTAAGATACAAAGGATGCATGTCAATTATGGTGCAACAACAAATGCAGTGCCCTTTGCTGTCATCAAAACACTAGGTCTTATAGAGCAAATATGGCCCACAACAACCTCCTTTTTAAAATCCTTCAGTGGTTCTCGTGTCATGGTAAAGGGCATGGTCACCTTGGATTTCGTAGCAGGGGACCAGTTCCCCATATCAGCTAAATTTGTAGTGGTTGATGAAATGCCAGGGTTCAATATGATTCTAGGACGACCTTGGTTAGCTGAACTTAGAGCCGTATCCTCACCAATCCATCAAGAAATCCACCTACCTTATGAGGGCAGTGAAATCATCATACACGGGGATACGACAACATCACTCACTTCTTCGCACTCCAGAATGGATCAAGGGTGAGAGGTTGAGTTCTCTGAGGCTAGAAAAGACACCATGAGTGCACTTCAAGACATGAACCAACTGTTAACCCATGATCCTACTAGAACTGAGGAAGCATCAGACATCACAGATATAGGAGCCATTCCTGCTGATGTCTCTTGGTTAGAGCTACCTTTTGACATCTCCAGTGAAGGGGAAGGGGAGGATAAGATCGTGCCTACATGCCCTACCCCTCATGTCAAACTACGAAGAGTAAAAAAGTAACTCAATAACTAGGGCATACTATCAAGTGTCTAGAATGACGTTAAACTACCAACTATTCGGTATGACATTAAACTACCAGCAAACATCTGCAATGACGTTAAACTAGCCATGGTCAGAAATGGCCGGTTCCTTTTAAGTTTCTTAAAACTATTATCACTTTTGGTCCACTATGGCCTAAAACTAGTAATCGCTCTTTCTTTTTTCTTCAACACAGATGCAGCAGTCCACTATGACTCTAAATTGATGTGCACGGCCCGAAATGGCCTTAAACTAGAGCTTAGTAGGTTACAGGTTTACAAAAATCTCATTACGATATGTCAAATTTTCATTTACATGTTACAAGTTGCAATTTCGACTCACACATTCTCATTACTTTCCTTTTTACAAATATTTTCTTTACATTTTGCTCTACATTTTGGAATCTCATTTTACATTCAGCTACACACATATGTTCATAATATACTTGAGAAAATAAGAAAAATGATAAAAACAAAAAAAAAGAAAAAAATATAGAACGTCAATATGGCAATAGAATGCCAACACATTATGCCATGATTAAATCCATATCATTACATCTGTCCATCATACATTTCCATTAGACATTCAAAAATCCAAAACATTTAGTAGCTAAAGCTGAACTAACAGTTAGCTCATGCATCATTACTAGGAGGGGGCTGGCCCCCAAAATCTTCCACATCATTCACTCCTACTCCACTAGGACCAGCTTCATCATTAACATGTCCCTATAACAGAACGAAAAAAAAAACCAAAGAAACAGGTGAGCATAATAAAGCAACTCATGAATATAAAACTTGAAAGAACGGTAACATTATACTATAAAAAAATAACAATAAAACCATACAAAAATAAGTGCCATAATAAAACACTCATAGGTGAAGAGGGCCTTAGGCTAGCCTCCAAGCGTTGCAAAATCTCCTCCTCGGGTACATTTGTCCAATCCTCCTCTAGGTAAAGGTCAATACCAGCCAATGAAACACCATGAAAATTTTGAGGCCTTGGCGGTTCAGAAAAAGGCTGGTGATTTAGACAAAGGGTCGCAACAAAGCGTGGCATAGCAAGTTCTTTTTTAGTCGAAGGTCTGTCCCGCCACGCTGCGTAGCACAGTACAAGAAAGTTCCAGAAGACGGAGCAAAGCATGGCAGCAAAACTTCCAACTTTTCAAGTTATCTGTTTCGAAAATCTTAGCTTTTGGAAAATTATGCTGTATTACATTGCATAGCGTAACATCGCGTTATGCAGTGTAACGTCAGGAAACAGTACGCCGTAAACATCAAGGATGACAAATATACAAGGCTTTAACAAACACTTTTTTTTCTTTACAGATGCGCTATTTTACGATGGACTATGCTGTGAAACGTAATCTAGCGCAGCGCAGCATAAGCATGGGAAATGGTGGCTTAATACAAGTAGCAGCAGTCTATACGATGCGATATGCTCTCCAGTGTGTCGTTGCGTAACCCCTGTTGCCAAATTCCTAGTTTACGATGCATTACGCTTTAGTGCGTAAGGCAGTGTGGCATCATAAGCTTCAGCAACCACCACATCAAGTCAATGGTATCTTGTAGGTTTAGGACACGCGTCATCTAAACCACGTTTTCCTCTTGACCCTAACCTTATAAATGCTTCAGTTGATAAAGATCAAAGGAGGTTGGCAAAAATTTTTCTTTCAAGGTTGGCAAAAGAGCAAAAAGTGAATCAGTGATCAGGAGAACGTCAGAGGTGATTGATAAGAATTCTTGATTAGAAAAAATTGGCCAGATATTCTCCCACAGGTCTGACTTCCTTGCACCCAGATTGGCTAGATCAAGGTAGATCGATCCTCATTTGTTTCATCTTTACATAACTTTCTTGTTACTGGCATATGCTTCATCCAAACCAAAGCCCGCCTGAAGTCATTGTATCAAACATATATTTTTTTATAAATTAAATCCCAGATCTTGTGATCATATTATCTACCAAATCTGATCTCTTGCATCCTAGTTATATGGATTTGGCAATCTTATCTAAATCATTTGCATTATCTTTAATTACTTTCGGGATTAAAAACACTTCATTGCTTTAAAAAGAATCTTCATTTTGCCATCAAATTACTACCAAACCTTTTACTGATTAAATAAGTCCCTGTTCGATTGACAAGACTGTTCAAGGCACCTCAAATTCATTTTTTTTCTCTCCAGCACTGTCCTCACATGGATCCAGGGTTAGAACTGTGTACACGGACTTTCATTCGGTATTTCTAGCGACCAACGTTTTTCGTCGTTACAGTTTTCTGGTGCTAGAAGGAGGGTCTTCATATCCAATCCGTATTTTATGGGTTGTCTTGTAAGCTATCTGTACCCATTGGAAATCAACGTAAACGTAATACCTCGAGGTTGTTTACGAAATTGAGTGGTGCAGATCGGTCACTTCAACGATTCCTTTGGAGTCCTATAAGATAAAAGGCCCAATTATTATCTTAGTTCACCCTTTTTTCCTTCCGATCTCTACTTTTATCGTCATTATCTCCGAATCGCGTAAAAAAATGACTACATCAACTATTGCCATTGACACCACTAGCCTTGAGAACCCTTGGACCATGCAGGTCACGCCTCCCATGGTCGAGCAACCACTTAGTCTGGGGCGACCATGCCGCTCCCTCAGGCTACAAAACAAGGAGCCTGAGGGATAGGCTTAGAGCAGGGAAAGCTACAATTTCCTCTGTGCTAAGTTAGCGGCAAACTTGCCTATGTACCCGTAAGAGCTTGAGGAAAAACGAGAGTACGAGCTCATGTATTGTAATGGGAGGGAACTCATTCCTACGCCTACCACTTTCATACCCTTGACAGATCAACAAAGGTGGATTCTAGATCAAATGTTAATGGCACAGACATCGCCAGAAGAACTAAAGATCTTGTTCCGTAATGAAATGCTTCATGATGGACAAGACGATCTAGAATCTCACTCTGAGGAAGGCAGTCATGCCGATTTCACCATGGCCGCTCCCTCCACAACGTCTCGTGTAAATCTATTGTTCATGGTCACTACACCTTTGACGTTATCTAACACCGATCGAGTCCCATGTTCACTGTGTTTACATTTTCTCTCTTCAACTACCTTCCCAGGTGAAGGTCCATCACAGATCATTCCTTAGCAGGCGTGATTACCTAACTCGCCTCATCGTGTGCCAGTGCCAGTGCCACTGCATGTGCATGCAATACCTGCAACGCCGACCACACTCCCGATTCACACGACAGAGCCTACCACCACAGCATGGTGGGCTCCCAACCTATCTCTTGTTGTGCATCCTACGCAAATGCACCACCATCCCCATCTTCAAAGCTACGTCCCACAAGTGCTAAACCTAGTTGCAGGACCACTGCCCATGCCCCCGGCTACACAAACAGAATACCCAATAGCGCAGCCGATGGTGGTTCCCCCATCTGCACCAACCACCAGATGGTGGATGCCGCAAGCAACACTGCCTGCAGGGACTATTTCGATAGCACCAATCATCGGCCAAGCTGTTGCCTCTATGCTGCCATCCAATGTGGCTCCCCTTTCTGCTCCACAGATGACATCATCATCTACGGGTCTGGATCAAGCCTTCTAGCTCATCCAGACCCTTACAGAAGAAGTCAAGCATCTCAAGGCTGTTGGCTCTGACACGGTATAAGTCATGGATTTCTACCATGACGATCCTATTAGCCCAGCAGTCCCAGTCCTGTCGTTGCCACCCGAGATGCCCCTTCCCCATTTCACAAAATACAATGGGGAAGGTGATCCCAACGCCCACCTCATCACTTTCAGGTTAGAGTCCTTATTTCTACAATAATGGCTGCATACTATAATCTGTGTCTTTGCCATGTCCTTAACGGGTAAAGCTTTGGATTGGTATTGAACACTTCCACACACTTCCATTTTAACTTTGGAAGAGCTGTTAACCCAGTTTGTGACTCGCTTCAAATACAACCTGAAGCCAGAAGTCACACTGGACCAGCTCATGGGGGTTAAGCAAGATCCACTTGAGTCAGTCCAAAAGTTCATACAGTGGTGGAGTGCCACCTTGAATGAAATCCGTGAACCCATCGCGGAGGCCCATCTACTGGCAATCTTCAAGGGAGCAGTCAACAACTTTATCAAGTCTAAGCTGTATTACCTCACCCCCCGTTCCCTCAGCCAAGCCTTTACTTAGACTAAGAGCATCTAAGACGCGGTGGAGGCCAGTAAAGATCTGGCATATGTGGCCTACAAAAACACCCTCAGCAAGGGTAAGGACAAAGGCAAAGTCACGACGACAATAGTGGCGGCGGTTGCTGAAGGGGCCAAGAAGAAAAATAACAATAACAAGAAAATAACTGCGAAGCCAGCCGAGTCGACAACTAGCTCGAATGGCACCAATCAAGAAGCTTCTTCCATCCTCGAAGCATCTCCACAACCAAGGCTAAAATTTGAGCATAAAGATCACTCAAATTACGCAACCCTTCTTGTGATGCCTTCAGAACTCCTAAAGCAATTATTGGGAACCGGCCACATCTGACACAAAGTAGTGTTCGAGGAGGCTCTGAAATGCAATAGGTGCCACTATGAGCTACTGAAGAATCCCTCCTTAGCCCAACCTAATGAACCGCCTGTGCCCAAGAAATTTAAGCTCGACCGATTCTGTGACTACCACCAATTGTGCGGCCATGACACGGACTACTTCTGGGCGTTGAAGGATGACATCCAACATCTGATAGATCAAGGTGACTTGATCTTAGATAGCAGTAGCCCGACATGCCTAGAAAACCAAGCCATGCATGTGTACCAAGATCCGTTGAATGCAAACAACATAGGATACACAATCAACGTGGTAGGAGCAGAGGGCGATAATCAGGCACAATCGAGGTAGCCTTTTGTATTACGAATGCAACCTCACTCGACCCAAGCAACAGGTCCTTCAGCGTTGATGAGTGGCACTCCAAGGCACCCTTTCATCCTTCAAACTTCATCTCAGAATGCTTCCCGACAGTCCTCAGTCATTAAAGCTGTGGCCTAGCCCACACCTACACCCAAGGCACCCTTAGTTATCAGAGTGCCAAAACTATCAACCCCCCTCCTACGTAGGGGCAGTCTTCTAAGTCAAACCCTCTCACTATCACTGTTGATGTGGCCAAGGGCCCTCTTACGTTGGGGTTACCCAAACCTCAACCCCTCGCCTCTGTACCTTTAGCCCCACTTGTCAAAAACAAAGAGATTACACAAAAACAATTATCTTCCCCAGGCCAAAGGAAGCGTAACCCTTGGCCAAATGTCACTCCTCCCCACGAAATATACCTCTTAGGGTGAATGGAAGAGGAAAAGGGTGACAAACAACCCGATCGTGAGCAAGATCTCTTTGATGCCCTGGCACAAGTCAAACAAGCTCTGAAACAAAAAAATACAACATTGAGCCTTTATGATTTGCTTATGATGTCGCAAACACATCGTGAGGCTATGGTTCGCATGCTAACGTCCATACCTATGGATGAAAGCCTGCCAGCATATGAAGAAGCAATTCACTCTATCATGCTGCCCCCCATTGCTAAAAAAATAGATCCCACCCCATTGACCTTTCATGATGAATCCATTAAGGATAATGCTGAGGATCAAGTGACAACGGCACCCATGTTCATCACCATCCGGGTCGGCCAACACCGAATCCGGAGAGTACATGTAGATGACGGGGTGGCCACTAATGTCATTCCTTATCCCATAGTGGATAAATTAGGCCTGATCGATCAGATTAGTCCTACAACGACGTCATGTCTAAAGTCGTTGAACGGGACACGGGTGTAGGTCAAAGGGACCATCCATATCAACTTTGTGGCAAGGGACCAGTTCCCCACAAACACTACGTTTATCGTGGTCGACAAAATGCATGGATTCAATTTGATTCTTGGGAGGTCTTGGTTAGCCCAACTGAGAGCAGTTTCATCACCCATTCATCAGGAAATCCATTTTTCTTACGTAGGAGGAGAAGTGGTTATCCGCGGTGATGAAATAACCCCTCAGGCCGTTAATAACATAGAGAGGAAACAAGGGTTAGAGATCGAAACGCCTAAGAATCCATCCCCAGTCCAAGTACCCGAGCGAGCTGAAACAGTGGTTGATGATGGTCTGACTTGGGCTAAACTACTGTTCCTAGAGGAAGATTGCAATGCGTAAGGGAAGGGCCATAAATCTCCCCGTCCTTATGCGTTGTTGAAAATCAAAGCAATTAAGAAATAGTTACGGAGTTAGCAATGTTGCCTAACTAGTACGGTCTTATCATCCATTCTATTTATGCTTACCGTTTATACTTCTTATGTTTACACATGTGCTTATGCTTTCCACTAGCTAATCTCACTACACTCATGTTTATCTTTGTGTTTAGCTTTACATTTCTATTTTCTTACTCCTACTAGAAAAAAGGCCCAAAACAACCTTAAACTAGCAACCTTATCTACACTTCACACCCGAGCTACGCAAAGGCCCGAAATGGCCCTAAACTAGCGTCTTCATTTACGCGTGGCACCTGAATCAGCTATGGCCTGAAATGGCCTTAAACTAGCAATTTCATTTACTCTTTGTATCTAAATTCCATTTATGCTTGGAACGTAAATTTCATTCATGCTTTATACCAGAATCCAATTTATGTTTACTCTTCATACCTTAAATTAAAAAATAGGGGGCCCGAAACGGCCTTAAACTATCCAGGGCCCGAAATGGCCTTAAACTAGCAATGTCGTTTATGCTCTGTACTTGAATTTCCTTTATGCTCTGTACCAAAAATTTATTTACGCTTGGCACCTTAAACTACTAAATAAAAGAGGGCCCAAAATGGCTTTAAACTATACAAGGCCTGAAATGGCCTTAAACTAGCAATGTCATTTATGCTCTACATTTAGACAATTTAATAGCCCATAAACTAGTAACCACATTGATGCTACGCTTTTAAAACTAATCACAATTTATCATAACGTTAAAACCTACGATAAGTTTTACATAAAGAGAAAACAACAAAAAGAACATTAACATTAATACCGAAATTTGTCTCAAATACATTAAAAGAAAGAAATGTAGTCTCTTGTCTCGTTACACCATGATAAAACCTGAGGCTAATTCATTATGCATCCCCCTTACTACAACTGTCTCCTGTATCCCCTAGTTCAACTTCTACTCTGAGGAGGTCGTCCTCATAGAGGCCACCCTTTGCACGAGGAGCCCCTTCGTAAGGATGGTCCTCTTTGTGGGACCTTTCAATGCACTCTATTCCCTATAAACCCTCTTCATGAGGACCACTACCTTCGTTAGCTTCATCTTGTCGAGGAATCTCCTCAGGCCGTTCCTGCGATTAGACATGGCGCATAGATTAACATCGTCATCAAAACTATGTATAACAAAAATGTAATAATACTACAACTTACCTGTGATGGTCCCACATCAGCAGCAAAGGGGATTTGTTCTAAGCCAATCCATAGACGTTGCATGATTTCGTCCTCGATAAGCTCAGACCAAACCCTGTCCTCTAGATTAGTTCTAGCTTTGACCTTTCCCTTCTCCACAGGAGTCCATCGGGGTGGTTCAGGGAAGAAAGAAGGGACGGTAGTCTCACCTCCAAGAAGAGTCACTTCCCTTTCCGGAGAGGCACTCACCATCACTTGCTCCTGGAACTTTTCAAATGGCTTGGAAGCACCTATAACGTCGAGAAACAGCTGAAGGGATTGAGCCTCAATAGCAGAGTCCCTATAATGTTGACAGTAGGCAACGCTTTCTCGTTTGTAGACCTGTTTGTGATCTTTTTGCGTCTGCCCCCACTCTTGAATACTTGCACTAAAGTCCTTCCAGTCCTGGTTCTTTTGAGCAAGGAGGTCCATTTGCATACGTTGTTCAACCAGTTCACAACTAGTTTGGACACTATTCCTGACGATAGCCTAATAACAGGCGTAGTCAACGACAACTATCCTCCAGTCCTCGCTTCTCATCTCCTGGGCTTGTAGGAATTCATTCCGTTATCTTAGATCCCCGACCTCATCACATAGAGCCACTCTCTCCTTCTCTGACCTATGCAATCTCTTCCAGAGGTCCTCGTTTACACTTTGACACTCCCACAAGGAGTGAGTTGAGTGTAAAGCACATTTACACATCTCATCGTGAATGTTGTATGCCACGACGGTTATTTCTGATGAGGGCTCGGCGGTGTCTAAATCGATAGGCTCTGATTTGTCCCATCTGAGGCAAGCTCCTAATAACATGAAAATAATAGTTAGGCATAATTAAGTAGCGTAATGCCACAGTAAAATAACCTCTGTGTAATGATTATAGCATACCAGCTTCAGGATTGATTCACTCTAAGCGACCAATCATATCTTGAATGACGCCTTCCATAAAGGCAAATTTATCAGGAAATTCGCCCCAGGATTGAGTCGCCACCGCTGTTAAGGGCATGCTCTGGTCACCTATTATGTGGAATAAAAGGTATGACTAAGACATTATGATAACCAGTACAAAATAAAAATTAATTTTATCTAAGCGAAAAACTGCTTGCCTCGGTTAATTCCAGCCGAAAGGACTTCGGCATCCTCCAGAGCTATTTCCTCTTCACGCGCAGGAGGCTGTGCACTCCTCGCCCTATTAAATGGGGCCTCTTCTTTCGAGACTGAGGCCCCTTCTTTGCACCGTAAGACCATAGCCCCTATTTCAGGGGTCAACCGGTCTACAACCTTTTCCCTCGCTGTTATACAACATGACTCGTTAACATAAGATTTCACTTTTGTTCAACAAATGTTATGCTACAGTCTCTATGCAAATCATAACCGCTAACACATTTGGACACATACTGCCTGGAAGACTACTCCGCTGGAACCTGATTTGCATCTTTTTCCTGACACCACCTGTTGGCTCGACAGATCCCTCATTTAAACGAGGCTTTTTCCGCGGCACTAACGAATCCACTATCTCAGCAGCTAGGCGTTTCCCTCTTGACACATCACCGGTGTAAGAGGGGGGGTGCTCCACCCACACTATCTTGGCCCCGCGTTCGAGGTGTAGCCATACTCCTAGTTGTTACCGACAACGACTCCCTGATCCCCTCAGGAGCGTCTTGCGACCGAATAGTGTCAAAAATATGGGAGATCTATGGTTTAGAAATCTGGGTGTAATCTTGTTGCACCTAGACCCCATTCTTCTGGACCACTAGAAATTTGGAAAAATGCTAGAAGCAAGCTATGAAGAAGGAAAAATGCATGTTGAAACGGGTTTCAAGCTTCTGGTGAAGCCTGACCATCTCAACGTGCAAGCCTTCGGAAAAATAGCTGGCCCAATTGAATTGTGTCCCCTCCTCTAAGACCTCTCGCATAATTTGGGCCTGCTCGATGGTGAGGAATCTTCCTTGCGAGAGTGTCTTAGGGAAGGCCTGGGCCCAAAAAAGAGGGTAAATGGTGTTGGCCACCTCCAACACAATCGAATCACCGGGGATCCCCTTAGTTTCTTTCTAAACCCCCAACCACTCCTCTATCTCTTTCTGGAGCTTGGAGCTCCTCTTTGACTTTTCATCTATGGGAAAATTGTCGAAGGGGACCCCAAAGAGATCGGTGAACAGCTGAGCATCAATGTTAAAATTTACGTGCACATTACGTATGCGTATGCAGAGACGTTCAGCTTCCTCACTAAAGGAGTTGACCAGGGTCAACATTTCACCTGCAGTAGCATTAGGGGTTATGGCTAAGAAAAGGTCCATCAGTCCAGCTTCATGAATGTTATTGGTTACTATAATTGGGACCGCTCTATGGCTGAGCCAACGTTGTGCCTCCTTTATGTCACCATAACGGAAGAATAGATTGCTGGCCTCGTGACCAGAAGCCATGATCGTATTCTCCTATGATTCCTTGACTATTAACATGAAACCACAGTTAAACCAAGATGACTTCACATCATCATCATGCATTGACAAACATTGATCCAATTCATCATTACCACAAAGCTTACCAGGCCCAAAAGGTAAAGGAAACGGAGGAATTTTCCTTCGCACATCCGTAACAGTAAGGGGAGGGTCCAAAGTCCACTCCATATTCTTGCACCTAGAAAAGAAGTCAACATAACGGGTAGGGTATTTTGGGATCTCGAACGCCAGATGTTCCATGATGGCAGCCTGCACGTTGCTGATGGAGGTAAACTCCCCTATAGCCCTCTCAGCCAATGACAATGTATGATTATTGCCCATAAGACCATTTTCATTGATAAAAAACCTATGCCAGAAACACAAACAACTCTTTATGCTTAATATGCATCTAAACAGTAGTTACCGTTACAATATTGCGAAGTGAAACGGAACTTACCCACTTGTGTAATGCACGGTACCAGGTGGATTCTGGAAATAAGTTGTGGGATGACGGGCCACGAATAGAGTGTTATAGGAGTGATAATAGTTAAACCTGGGCATTTCCCAGATCCAGTTTAAATGCCTTAAACCCCTGACATTCTGTTTGCGGTCTTGCACCTGCATAGCTTCAATCGTGCCGTCTGATAGAAACGCTAAGACGCTCTGCGTCGAACCGACCAATAACATCTCTAAAATAGTAGTAGCTTCATCGCCTAGTAAATGTGACTAGATAATTATGCTATAGTTGCAATGCAGAAATTGCAAAAACTCCCACGCACCTCTTCGGAACCACACCGCCTCCTCCTTTAGACGAGCATGAGGGGGAGGAACATTGGCCATGGGGACATGAACGTAATATAGAATGCCCACGATGTTCAAAATGATTAGGACGGGCTTTAGCATAATACTGTAGAATACAAATGTACTATTGTTAGACAAAATCTAGACATGAATATTTGTTACACCACACTAGGGCTTGCACAATTCCTGGAAAATTACAGCGTATACTGGAGGCGCATAGCCAAAATCGCCTAAACCCTTGTAACAGCTCAAGGTTTGTCTTTGAAAACGGTGATGAAAGCAAACACTGCGTATTACTCCGATGCAATATATAATTATTACAGAAACTCTGATTACATTACATCTACACACTATACATTATCTCTGTACAACATTATTTCTTATCACCTAAACCTTCATAACAATAGTTCAGTGCGTACAAATAGACATTAGCGCCCGACCAACATAAGAATCCAAAATATACAAACCATGACACTGCAACAAACAAGAAAATAGCGTAAAAGGGTGGACAACAACTTACTGGTTAAGCAGAGTAACGTCCAAAGCTTCTACTCTGGCCTGTGAAATCCGTTGCAAACTCTCTTGCATCTTGTCAATTCTGGCCAACTTAGCATTCTTTCCTTTGACCTTGGGTGCCATTGTTGCAAAGGTCGCAATTGAACAAAGTCTTCGTGAAATCCTCTGCTCACGCTTTGCCCACGCTCGCTTCTCGCTATAACCAGGTCCAAATCCATGATATCGTAACCTGTTTTGAGTATGAACCACTAGCTTATAAACAAAATGCTCAAAATCAACTGATTCCTTTTGCCTGATCAACGCAGAACTTTCCCAAAATGCGGGTGTCAGTATGACATAAAACGCGAAGATCTGGGCATTAATGTCGTAGATATTGTGTGAGTTACGGTCTGAAATGACCCTAAACTAACGCAATTCTTATCACCTTGTAATTTGGCCACATTAACTATGGTTTGCACGAAATGCAAATCCAACCATTTCGACATGCTAGATGCGCCACGTTGCACCTCGCATCTCATTTCATACTCTAGCATTTGGGAAGCTGAGCTCGGCATTTCTTTTTACAAAACTTTGTAACGGTTCACTAAGTCCTTAAACTGGAAACTTCTCTAACATGCAATTCTGACACAAAAACAAACAAAATTGTATCATTTAACAGATTGGCAAAAAAATGATATAATGATTTCTATTTTTGGCAATTTTGCAGGACCACTTGCAAATGGACGTAGCTTTATCTACACCCTTAGCCTTAACAGGGTCGCATGGGAAGGTCGTTAGACAGTACGATCGCACACTAGTAGGAACAAACCTTTCCCTTTATGACACAACCATAGCAACCTTGGAAACATCCCCAGACTGGCCAAAACATCTGCCCTGAACACTCGACCTCGAGGCTGGTGATGTAACTGAGGACCCTCTCAGTGAGGTCCCTATGGTTACGCACAAGGGTGAAAATAAAACTCTTAGGGTTAGTTCCCTTCTAGACCAACAGATGCAAAGTGACATAACCCAAGTGCTCCAAAACAACACTGCTGTATTCGCATGGTCATATGAAGACATGCTAGGTTTAAACTCGAGATTAATACAGCACAACATAATCTTAGACCCACGCATCAAACCAATTAGACAGAAGGCACGAAAGATTAAGCCAAAAATCGCGCTAGTAGTGCATGATGAAATCACCAAGCTATATCAGGCTAGTTTCATTCGTGTGGTTGATTACTCAGATTGGGTGTCCAACATTGTAGTTGTCTCTAAGAAAACAGGAGGCATATGCATCTGTATAGAATTCTGGGATTTGAACAAAGCTACGATTAAGGACAACTTCCCGTTACCGAGTATCGACCAACTGATCGACACAACAGCTGGTCACGCACTCCTGTCCTTTATGGATGGTTTTTCAGACTATAACCAAATTTGTATTAACCCAGAACACAAATTGACCATAACATTCATGACACCTTGGGGGACCTTCTGCTACATCATGATGCCTTTCAGGTTAAAAAATGCTGGAGCAATGTATCAACGAGCCATGGCATACATCTTTAGCGATTATCTCTTAGGGAGATTAAAAGACTACGTAGATGACATAGCTGTTAAGTCTATAAAGTCAGAAGATTATTTAGAAGACCTAGAGTTAGTTCTTAAATGATGTCTCAAACATGACTTACGGCTAAACCCAAAGAAATGCGTATTCGGAGTCAAAACCAAACGCATGTTGGGATTTGTGGTATCAGAAATTGGCATCCGAGTCGACCCCGACAAGGTTAAAGCCATCGTAGATTTAACGCCACCAATAAATCTCAAAGAATTACGCGGGTTACAGGGCAGGCTTTAGTTCATCAGGCGATTCATTTCAAAGTTAATAGATAAATTACACCCCATGCAACATCTTCTAAAGAAGGGTGTCAACTTTGAATGGACCGATGACTGCCAGTGTGCATTTGATAATTTAAAAGAAGAGCTGCAACATTTGCCAACGATTTTCCCACCACAAAGGGATTAGCCTTTCTACATTTATCTAGCTAACTAAGATGTGTCCATAGCTGCGTTACTATGCCAAAAAAGGAACGATGGGTTTGAAGCCCCTATCTACTACCTTAGTCACGCCTTATTTACGTATGAAACAAGGTACAACGAAGTGGAGTGTAACTATTTGGCATTAGTACTCGCACTTAAAAAATGTAGGCATTATCTTTTCTACAGTCAGGTTAACATAATTTGTAAAAGTAACTTTCTGCGGGCTATCTCCAACAATTTGTATGAAAGTAGTAGGATAGCTCGTTGGAAAGCTATCGCAGCTGAGTTTGATTTACATTATGTTGGCCAGTCATCCACCAAAGGCCAAGTCATAGCTGACCAATTAGCAATGTCACCGATTAACTATCAAGCTACAATAGAGCCAGAATTTCCAGATGAGCATGTACATAGTTTAAGCCCTGTATCAACAGGCCTCGAGGCAATGTTATACTTTGACGGATCTTCGACTATTAAGGGCAGCAGTGTTGCTGCTGTCATTACGCTTACCCTCGAGGATGTGCATCCATCAGCTTACCGCCTCGCATTCCCTTGTACGAACAACGTGGCAGAGTATGAGGGGCTCCTCAGAGGGTTGTTGACAGCTAGAGAACTTAAAGTTCAACACTTGGTAATCTGAGGTGATTTGATGCTCGTCATCAATCAAATCATAGGAGTCTATGCCTGCAAGGCTATGCACCTACATCCCTACTATGATATGGCTAAAGATCTCCTGAAATAATTCGTTACAACTGATACCCAACACATGCCGCGCAACGAAAACGCTATTGTTGATGCACTGGCAACTTTGGCGTTAAACGTGCCGCCACACTTGTTTGCCACTTGGCCTACTTTAATGATAGAATGTACGGAGTCTATCATTCAAGTGGCACAGATTTCTTCATTAAACATGGAAGGAACGTTAGAATGGTATGACAACATCAAAACTTACCTTTTGCATGGCGAACCGCCACACGAGCTAACACATGCGCACTAAGATGCAGTGCGAAAGCGTGCCAGGCAATATGTCATCCTTGGAGACAATACTCTTTGTAGATGCTTCTTCGATGGGGTATTGCTTACTTGCGTTAACAGTGACCAAACACAGCGAATAGTTAACGAAGTCCACGAAGGGCTGTGCGGAGGACACGTAGCCCTGCGAGCAATGACTGCTAAAATCAGATGCTTAGGGTACTATTGGCCGTACATGGAAAAAGACTACCTTGCCAAAGTTAAGACATGTGACATGTGCCAGCATTACACAAATCTAATATACATGTCACCAATTGAGTTACACACTACCAAAATTACTTGGCCATTCCAACGATGGGGACTGGACATCATAGGTTTCATCTCGCCTAAATCTTCTGCAGGTCATAGCTTCATTATCACTGCCACTGAGTATTTTACAAAGTGGGTTGAGGCTATCCCCCTACGAAAAATTACATCTCGACAGGTTTGCCATTTCATCTTAGACAATATTGTAACCAGATTTGAACTCCCTATGATTATTGTGACTGACAATGAACCACAATTCAGTAGCATAGAAACCAAATATTTTTGCAATAATCTTGGTATTAAGCAATCTTTTTCTTCACCTTATTACCCACAGGCAGATGGTCAAGCAGAAGCGACAAACAAGGTGATCATCAATTTACTCAAGAAAATGCTAAACAGTAATAAAAAATGGTGGGATGAAAAAATCCTCTATGTGCTATGGGCGTATCGTACAATGTGTAGAATAGCCACAGACAGGATGCCTTACAGCCTAGTCTATGGATCCAAAGCAGTGTTGCCCTTGGAATTACAAGATCCCTCATTGCGGATGATCCTATCTACAGTTATACATGAGACTCAACACAATGAGTCTAGAATCGTGGATTTAGACTCAGTGGAGGAGAAACGCATCCAGATGCTCGACACCATCGAAAAATATCAAGATAAACAAAGATAGAAGCATCGGCACAATCTGCATCAATGACCGATCGAGAAAGGAGACTTAGTTCTCAAGGCCATTTGTGAACCAGTAGGCAAGTTCTCTGCAAACTGAGAAGGTCCGTTCCTAGTCATCGGCGCATACGACAACGGAGCATTCAAATTAGCAGACACCAATGGCGATGAGCTACCAAATTTCGTGAATCATCTGTACCTAAAGCGATATTACATTTGAACATTGACTTAGCTCAAAATCTGGTAACAAACGTTTGCTACGACATAAAACTGGCAAAGTTGTACATGTCCGCTACGACGTAAAATTGGTAGCTCTTGCACACGTCCACCAAGACGCTAAACTGTCAAAGGTAAGCACACATTTGCTGAGACACTAAACTAGCACAGACTTATCCCTGGATCACGACATAAAATTGACACCCATAGCACGGTTTGCTAGGACCATAAACTAGCCCTTCTACCAACCGCTAGACGTAAAAATAGCAGATTCCAGTCTGCCCAGACGTTAAACTGGGACCACGGTCTGCTGGGACTTAAAACCAGCCACAATGGTCAAACAGGACCTAAAATTGGAACCTGTCAACAAGCCATCCATGAAGCAAGTGAGTGTGATCATTCTTGCACTGCATCCCTACTAGATGGAGCGGGTAAGGCATTGGGACAGACACAACGTCGTTACCCCGCCGACATTCTGCTGATTCCTCGGACATGCCGAAAGGCATACTACTGACCCCTCGAAGATGTTACTACGATAGCCACTTCGTAGTTGCACCTCCTGGGATCAATTTCGCCACTTGGGACCCCAAAAAAACCGTGGCCACCCATAGTCTTAGTGGCCTCCATCTATCGCCGTCACCATATTCTAGCTTGGTAGATCCATCTGACATGTTCTTTGCATAGTCCTCCAAGCAAGAAGAATCTAGCTATCGACGGTAACTACAGGAACTGCGGCATCAACATTGAGACCCTTGTTCTGGGCCACTCTTTCATGGTCTCCGTCTGCCTTTTTGCTTTGGACGGTGCTTGTTTTAATAGCCTCCCTCCTTAGTGATTAGGACGTTTGTTTCTGGCTTTCTGTTCTATGTTGTGTTTTGCAGGTTACTTGTTATGACAGCGTTAATCAAGAATACTTTCATTGGAAGGTGAGGTGTCATGGTGTTCGAAGGTGGCTGCTTGGACTAGCCTGGTCACTTGGAAGTGCAAACCCTACCTCTCCCGGGTGCTTTACCTTATTTTCCCCCTTTCCTTACCCTGCCTTCTTCTCCGCTTGTATAGAACATGAGCATTAATTCAATTCGCTTTCATTATCATGCCCACAAACTAGTGTAACACAGCTCACCTTGTGGCATGCAATCTACATTTTTCCAAAAAAATAAAAATAAAAAAGGGGTGTGTTTGGAAAAATGGATGTAAAACAACTCATCTAGGCCATGCAAGCGTAACAAAAATCGCCCTTGCAAGCCCTTTATATGCAGTATGACAGTGAATGGACGTAATGACTCATTCGGAGAAGCTTCACGTTCATTTGTTTGAGTCTTCCCCGAACCTATCATCTGTAACTCCTATAAGATCCCTTCTATACCCTATGGCCCTCCATCCTTGCACTTCTAAGTTTGATAGAACAACATTCAAGCAGTCTTCGACTGACGTTGTTGACGCTTCTACCTTTCTGGTGTTTCGTATTCTTTGTTGATGTTTTTTTGGGCAAGTCCTCTAAACGTCAAAAAGAGGGGTCATTGAAACATCATGAAAATTTCGAGGCCTCGACATTTTAGCAAAAGGTTGGTGATTCAGACAAAGGGTCACAACAAAGCACGATGCAACAAGTTCCTTTTCAGTTGAAGGTTTGTCCCACCATGCTGGTTAGCACAGTACAAGCAAGTTCCAGAAGATGGAGCGAAGCATGGCCGCAAAACTTCCAACTTTGCAAGTTTCTGTTTCGAAAATCTTAACTTTTGGCAAATTACGCTGTATTACGCTACATAGCGTAACATCGCATTATGCAACATAACGTCAGGAAATAATACGCCACAAACATCAGGGACAACAAATGTACAAGGCTTCAACAAACACTTTTTTTTTCTTTACAGATGCGCTATTTTACGACGGACTACGCTGTGAAGCATAATCTAGCACAGCGCAGCATAAGCATGGGCAATGGTGGCTGAATACAAGTAGCAGTAGTTTGTATGATGCGATACGCTCTCCAGTGTGTCGGTGCGTAACCCCTGTTGCCAAATTCCCAGTTTACGATGCATTACGCTTTAGTGCGTAAGGCAGTGTGGCATCGTAAGCTTCAGCAACCACCACATCAAGTCAATGGCATCTTGTAGGTTCAGGACACACATAATCTAAATCACATTTTCCTCTTGACCCTAACCTTATAAATGCTTCAATTGACGAAGATCAAAGGAGGTTGGAAAAAATTTTTCTTTCAAGGTTAGCAAAAGAGCAAAAAGTGAATTAGCGATCGGGAGAACGTCGGAGGTGATTGATAAGAATTCTTGATCAGAAACAATCAGCTACTAGATATTCTCCCATGGGTCTGACTTCCTTGCACCCAGATTGGCTAGATCAAGGTAGATTGATCCTCACTTGTTTCATCTTTACATAACTTTCTTGTTACTGGCATATGCTTCATCCAAACCGAAGCCCGCCTGAAGTCATTGTATCAAACATATTATTTTTTCTTTATAAATTAAATCCCAGATCTTATGATCATATTATCTACCAAATCTGATCTCTTGCATCCTAGTTAGATGAATTTGGCAATCTTATCTAAATCGTTTGCATTATCTTTAATTGCTTTTGGGATTAAAAACACTTCATCGCTTTAAAAAGAATCTTCATTTCACCATCAAATTACTATCAAACCTTTTACTGATTAAATAAGTCCCTGTCTGATTAACAAGACTATTCAGGGCACCTCAGATTTATTTTTTTGCTCTCCAGCATGGTCCTTGCATGGATCCAGGGTTAGAACTGTGTACACGGACTTTCGTTCTGTATTTCTAGCGACCGACGTTTTCCGTCGTTATAGCCAAGGTTTTACCCTTGTCCACCAAGGTCTAGGTAGGATGCTCAAGAGAGAACATACCTGTCAAAGCCTTCCTAGAAGTGGTGGTAATGGTTCTCTCAGGAGATCCCTCCACCTCAGTGCACTCGGCAAACCTATCATAAGTAGGACGCAAGTCTAGTCCATCAATGAATATTTCCTTTTGGTGATGTTCAACTGATTCCTCCTTTAACCATTTCTTGTACTAGTGTTTGTGGTCCTTTTGATCTTGACCCCACTTACGTACCTTAGTAGCAAAGGATTTCCAATCATGGCATTTCCTGTTTA
This sequence comes from Gnetum montanum, assembly GCA_015680685.1. Classification (NCBI taxonomy): domain Eukaryota; kingdom Viridiplantae; phylum Streptophyta; class Gnetopsida; order Gnetales; family Gnetaceae; genus Gnetum; species Gnetum montanum. Next base: position 680,343 of record MNCI01027637.1, read on the forward strand.
GTAAATCCATTTGTGCCCTTTGTTCGGCTAAATCCTGTATTGCTTGAACTTTGCTGTTCAAAATTATCTAGTAACGTGCATAGGTGATCTCAGATGTGTGCCAAGTACTATCACTAGATAGCTTAGCAGTAACAAAATCATAACAATATTGAAGATCTCTCTTTTCTTCTCTCTCCTTCACCAATTTTTTCTTCAATGAGTGTACCTCATCCTAGAGGTACTCAATTGAATGCCTACAAGTCCAGAGCGACTTAGATTTTTGTATAATGCAACCGGAAACTGCATCGTAAACCTTTCTAGGGACTTGTTCAATATTCCCTAGAAATTCAAGGAGGGCATCAATATGAGTAGCCTTAGAAGGATCCCATTGAATCTTGGTGCATATAAGTACCACACACATGAATTAGCTATGGTTAAAAAATGAACACAAAGAAGCACAATAAACCCAGACACTTAGCATGACACTCAACATACACATACCTAGTTCTGGATGAGCTTGTTGTAGGTGAGTGACTACATCGTTAACGATGCCTATGACAAAGTCCATTTTACTGGGCATTTCAGGCCATGGCCTTTGCTGGTCAGTAGATGTGGGACAAGCATGGGAGGTCATCTCAATTGGGGCCTGTGACCCTGACACCTCTACCTGGGATATATGTGCCTCAGAGACCTTAGCATCTACCTCTGGTGCTGGGAATAATCAGAATAACAAAAAAAAAACAACCAAAGATACAGCAAGCCATAAACCCCAGTACAAGCCCTGATGCCCCAAAACACAGTAGAGAAACCCAAAATTGCACTGAAAATACAACAGAAAATGGTGGCTATGAAAGACCATGCTGCCCTAACTAACGCAGTGCATAAAATACTAGAGAGAAGAAAAAATGAACTTGTGTAGAGCTCCATCCCATGATGGAATTCTGGCTTGAGGGAGACGCTGAAGTAGCTCTTCACTCTTCTCCATGAACGCCAGATTCATTTTCCTCTTTCCTTTGCCTTGACTTGGTTTCGCTTTGCCCTTCATTGCTGGTCCATGACTCACACTACAACTCATGCTGCAACTCATGCCAATGCTCACGTTGCACTCTCTAGCTTGCTCATGCTACAACTCAATGGCCACGAACTCACGCTAGCACAAGTGACACCCCCAATACCTCAAAACCCCTTTTAACCCTCATGTTCACTCTCAATTTAGTTTATTTATTTGTTTTATTTTATTTTTATCTTTATTTATTTAATTTACCATGTTCCATGTTTAACTTTTGTTTACGTCATCTTTGTTTCATTTTTACATGGTATTCCTCTTCATTTTATTCTTGTGAAATAAAGCCAAAATATTAAAGATAGCAAAAAAAAATAAATAAAAGGGGGGTGGGGGAGAAAGGTTAAAATCAACATAAGATGATAGAAAAAAAATAAATATATAAAAATATATAGTGGTGCACATGAAAATCCATAAGACTATAAAATCCAATAAACTTATTGTTCGCACGAAATGTAGAAACTAACAATACTCCACACACTCTTCCATAACACGAAATGACATGAATATTACTGGCCTGGTACAGCCTAAAACTACCATGTGGTCCAGGTATGACATTAAACTACCACTATGTTTCACAATTTCGTTAATTACCCAATGCTCATTTACATTTAACAACTCCTTTGTCAAGTAAATGTCACTCACTTTGCTCCTGGTTTAAATTGGCAGGAGCAAGCACATGGCCATCAAGAATATTTTTTCAACGTTGTCTCTTAGTGGACCACACGAGGAGGTAAAAAGGACACTTAATCTAGAATCCTTGGATTTGGACCCATCCGCTTATACTAATTTAATAGCCTCCACTTAGGAAATGTTAGATTGGCCTGAAAATGTAGCTAAGACTTTAGATCTAGAAGCTGATAATATCACCGAAGATCCTCTTATTGAAATCCCCATTACTACATCCAATGATGAAACTAAAAAATTAAAACGAAGTGTCCTACTGGACTCACAACTTGTTAGTGACATCACTCGAGTACTGAAAGATAATATAACAACATTTGCATGGTCATATACTGACATGCCAAGGTTGGACCCTTGAATCATCCAACATAACATTATTCTTGATGCAAAAGTCAAACTGGTGAAGCAAAAGGCATAGAAAGTTAGAACTGAAGTAGCATTAGTAGTTCGTGATGAAATCACAAAGCTTTACCAAGTTGGTTTCATCCGAGCCATTGACTATTTTGATTGGGTATCAAACATTGTTGTAGTCCCTAAGAAGAACGCTAGTATACACATATGCATTGACTTCCGTGATCTTAACACACCCATTATAACAGATGACTTCCTGTTACCTAGAATCGATCAACTTATTGACACAACTACTGGGCATGCACTGTTGTCCTTTATGGATGGATTTTCAGGATACAACCAAATAAGAATCAACCCAGAACATCAACTCAGGATAACCTTTATGACACCTTGGGGCACATTCTGCTATACGGTGATGCCGTTTGGTCTTAAAAATGTAGGCACTACATATCAACGAGTAATGACGTATATATTTAGTGATTACATGCTCAATTTGCTTAATGATTACATTAGCGACATCGCAGTTTAATCTAAAATAACCGAACAACATGCAAAAGATCTAGACTTAGTGCTTAAATGTTGTCTCAAACATGACCTCAGACTCAATCCAAAGAAGTGTCTTTGGTGTCAAAATGGGCAAAATGCTTGGCTTCATAGTCTCTGAAATAGGGATATGGATAGATCTTGATAAGGTTAAGGAAAAAATTAGTATGCAACCACCAAAAAACCTTACCGAACTGTGTGGTCTACAAGGTAGGCTACAATTGATTAGATGCTTTATTGCAAAGCTAATGGATAAGTTGAGTCCCATGCATCACCTTCTATGAAAGAATGTGCATTTGCAATGGACTCAACAGTGCTAGGAAGAATTCAAGGACATAAAGCAAGGGTTGGCTCAACTGCCAATAGATTATCTCCCACAGAGCGATAAACCCTTCTACATCTACCTTGCAACCTCTGATTCTTCCATTGCATCGATGGTTTGCCAAAAATGTAAAGATGGAATCGAGATCCCCATTTATTACTTAAGCCATGCTCTAATCGCCTATGAAAAACGATACAATGACATGGAGAAATTATGCCTTTCCCTTGTATTCTCCTTGAAGAAATGACGACATTATCTCTTTCATAATCAAGTCTTTATCATTTGCAAGAATAATGTGCTCTGAGCCATCATTAAGAACATTTATGAGTCGAGTAGGATAGCTAGATGGAAAGCAATGATCATGGAGTTTGACCTACACTATATTGTCCAATCCTCCACAAAAGGTCAAGCAATAGCCACACAATTGATCGTCTCGCCAACACATGATCAAGCAACGATTAACCTTGAATTCCCCAATGAGAATGTTAATAGTATAGACTCGTACCTGATAACTATGAGGCAATCCTTTATTTCAATGGAGCTTCAATTTCTTGAGGAGGAAGTGCAGTGACCATTTTAACATATCCCTCCAGGGAAATCCAATCCTTCACCTACCGATTAACCTTTCCTTCTACCAATAATGTGGCGGAATATGAAGGTCTTCTTAGAGGTCTTCTGGCAGCATTGACTTTGGGAATCACACGTCTTGTAGTTCGAGGCGATTCATAGTTAGTCATTAATCAAGTCACGGAGGTTTACACATGCAAGGCTCTCCATTTGCAGCCATATTATGATTTGACCAAAAATCTGCTAAAGCAATTAGTAGACATGGACGTACAACATGTTCCCAGAAGAGAAAACACCATTGCTGATGCACTTGCTACACTAGCCCTAAACATGACACCTGAAATGTTCCATGCGTTGCCTAGTTCTATAAAAAATTGTGCCAAACCTATAATCGACGCTCTCAATGAAATACCCATAGCCTCTATTAGTACAACACATGCAATAGAATGGTATGATGATATAAAAGAGTACCTTTTAGAAGGTGAACCTTCACAATATTTGATAGACACTTGAAAAAACGCAGTGTGAAAATGCTCATGGCAATATGCATTAATAGGAGACATGTTGTGTTACAAATCCTATGAAGGCATTCTATTGATGTGCGTTAGTAGCATCGATGGTCAAACGATTATAGAACAAGTCCACGAAGGACTTTGTGGAGGACACATAGCACCCAAAGAAATGGCAATAAAGATTAGACGTTTGTGCTACTATTGGCCACACATGGAGTACGATTACTTCTCCAAGGTCAGGACATGTAACATTTGCCAAAGGCATGGTAACCTAATACATGTGCCACCTAATGAATTGCACACAACACAAATCACATGGCCATTCCAAAGATGGGGATTAGACATCATTGGACCGATAATGCCATCATCTTTCGTAGGGCATAGCTTCATTATCACTGCAACTAAATACTTCACAAAATGAGTGGAAGCTATTCCTCTTAGGAAAACCACTTCTAAGCATGTTTTCATTTTCATACTAGAAAACATCATGACCCGTTTTGGTATTCCAATGACCATTGTTACCGACAATGGGCCACAGTTCAGCAGTGCAGATACTAAAAGTTTTTGTGAAAGCTTGGGTATTAAACATGCATTCTCATCACCTTAGTACCCATAGAGCAATGGTCAAGCGGAGGCTACAAACAAAACTGTCATCATGGTGCTCAAAAAAATGCTAAATCAGAGTAAGAGGCGATGGCATGAACAATTAGCCTATGCATTATGGGCATACAGAACAACACATCGAACACCTACAAGTAAAACTCCATATAGTCTTGTATACGGATCTAAAGCTATTTTACCTTTGGAGTTACAGGTTCCCTTGTTGTGGTTATCTCTCTTAGGCCTCCTCAATGAAAGCCAAAGCAATGAATTGTGCATTGCTAACCTTGACTCGGTGGAAGAGGAATGTGTGCAAATGCTTGATTAGATAGAGTGGTACCAAAAACAACAACGACAACGACACCAACACAATCTACATAAGTGCCCAATTAAGGAAGGAGATCTAGTCCTTAAGGCTGTCTGTGAACACCTAGATAAATTCTTAGCCAATTGGGAAGGGCCTTACTTAGTCATTAAGGCATATAATAATAGAGCATTCAAACTTGCTGATATGGACTAGAATGAGTTCGCTAATCCCACAAATCACTTGTACCTAAAATGGTACTATGTTTGATGAACTTGAGGTATGTAACGGTCCTGGCATCACGACCTAAAACTAATACCATAGAACGGTCTGTGGGCTATGACTTGAAACTAGCACCATAGAGTGTCCTGGCATCATGATAGTAAACTGATACCATAGAGCTTCATCTGGTATGACACTAAACTGCCACATTTGTCCGCCATAACATAAAACTAGCATGTAGAGTCTACTAAGACTATAAACTATTTTGCCTCTTCATAGTCTACTATGACTATAAACTAGCACTCTACCATCCTCTATGATGCTAAACTAGTGCCATCTAGAGGGTTATGACATGAAACTAACCTGTAATAGTCCACTAATACTATAAACTAGCGACATCATTGATGACTAGGCAATACTTGAAAAGATATGTTGCTGCAATTGGCTGTACGTGCTCCACAAAGACTCGCTGCATAATTTGTCTCATCGAACCTGATGAAGCTGATGTTGTTCATGATTTTGTCTACTTTGAAACTACACACAGTGGCTTTATCTCCTTGGTTATATTCAAGTTTAAAGTGCTTAGCTAACTGAATCATTTGTTGTCTTCTTATCTCCTTGGAGTTGTGTTTGCAGGATGACATGCCTAAAGTGTTTGTGCACAGATGCACTTCATCATGATGACAAGGTATCAAATTCTTCCTGACACACAAAACTAGGCTAATCAATCTATTCATAAGTACATTCTTGACCCTTGATACATTCCCTATTCCTCATCATGTTCCCCTTATCCTATTTAATTACACCCCCTTGATACATTCTACTTATCCCAAAGCTCCTGATACACTATTGCACATTGTGATTCTCTAAGTAGGTGCAACATAAAACATAGTACATGGTACATGATACAAATGCAAGCACATGAGCAAAAGTAAAGCACTGAAAGAAAGCTCTTTCAAAAAGGACAAAAAGAAAAAAAAACAAAAACAAAAAAATGACAAACAAAAAGAAAAAGAACAAAAGATCAAAGAGCAAAATGCATGAAATATGTCTTCATGACCTTGTTGACATCATAGACCAAAGACCTTTGTCTCTTCTCATACAAGCCCCTGGTGGGAAGGTAATTGTTTTGAAAAAAAAGTTACACTTGTGTCTCAAATGATCATGTTGCACATCATCATGTGGCTTTGGCTATTTACAATGGGCTCCCGTAAACACTCTACAAGAGTCCCGTTTCTCCAAAGAATGCACCTTGTATGTCTTGGTTCTGAGTTTGCTAAACACTGGCTATTGACAAGGACTAAAACATAGCTTGTTCACATGAGAGCATTCCTCTCCCACAATTCCAACAGCAATTATAACCCTTGATCAACTCTTGATTCCCCCTAGTTACAACCAATCTCCTTGCATGTTGAAACTGCATTTCCCCAATCTCATGTACTTTTGAACACTGTGTGATGACGTCTAGCCAAGGGTCGACAGACAATGCTTGGTACTTGGTTGGTTGTGGTGTTTTGTACTTCTTTGTTGATGCCTCTCAGGTGGATTTCTCCAGACATCAACAAAGAGGGGCCAATGAAATGCCACTAATTTTGGCCTAACACTATGAAACGAGAACAACTCAGAGCCTTTTTTTAGCTTTTGGGAGGTAAAAATTTGACTAAGGCATGGAACTCACGTTGGGCTTGTCAAGCTGGGGTTGCCCTCAGCATGAGCAACTCCAATGACTTCAAGATCAAGTCAAAGATGGTTTGATCTAAGGATGCAAGTCATCTTCATAAGGCTACTATTTTCCACTTCAAGTTTCAACATTCGTGAGTTCAGATTTTAGGCTAGATTGCACAAATTTTCTTGGTCATGCTCAGGTCATGCTCAGCTCACACTGGCAGTGTGAGTCTAGTGTGAGTACTGATTATGCCCAGCAAGAGCCTCAAAACTACGTTAAAATGGTCTAATTTTGAAGGTGCAAGTCATCCTTAGATCCATTGATGATTACTTCAAGTCCTAGCCTCCAGAATTCCAGACTTCAGGTTCAAAATCACAAATATTTTTTACTCATGTTGGGGTCATGCTCAGCTCACGCTTGTAGCGTGAGTCCAGCATGAGCTACGAAAAGTGGCTCAAATCAAGTCACACCCAAGCTCAGTTTTTAGCATCCAATTCACTCTCAGGGTCAACCACATTTAGGAAACTATTTCACTTAAAGAACATACTTCAAAGATCAAGAATTGGTGTGAAATGCATCATTTTCATCTCACTCATGTTGTGGTCATGCTGAGGTCATGTTCAACTCATGCTGACAGCATGAGTCCAGCATGAGTACTAATCACGCCTAGTCAAAAGCATGCCAAACACATGCTGAGAACATGCTAAGAAAAAATAAACTCATGTTGGAAGCTTTTGTGAAATAAAAATGCCTCAAACAACCACAAAACCACTCACATCAGCACCCTACAGCAGTCAATCCATAGACCGAGAAGTTTCAAGCGAACTAGAGTCAATTTCTCTTGTTGTATACTATCATTTTTATTGTAAATTTTCACCATTTGTGAGCTTGTCAAGCTCTTATGCTCCAAATTGTATCTGCTTTTATGGGTGTAAGCTAGCTTGCGTAAGCCAACACATGCTGTAAGATACAGTGCATCCGGTCAAGAATGTAGCCTACCTGCACATGTCCAATTCACACATAACTATCCATCAAACACCTGTCACAAGATCCGTTTCCCTCTCATCTCGCAGCCATTGATCTCATCCATTAATTTCACACCTGAGCCTGGCCAAACCTTATAAATACATCATCCACTCACATAAACGGGGTTGGAAATTTTGGAGGTTGATGGCTTTGGGAGGATCGATTAGCAACTTTGTATGCTCAAGTGCACATGACTCTTAACATCCAAACACCTGTGAACACATCACTCCAGGGCTTAACGCTTGACTTGCCATCCGCACACACAGCTACGCTTTGACCGGTGCACATCCTTTTTAAGCAATGCAATACAGTTCATTATTGCCTTCCATTACATTGTTTGTTCTATTTCGATCTATTTTACGCTTCTGTATACATTGTCGTAGTTTTATGCTTTGTTTACATTTCATATGTCACCCATTATGATAACCCCAGTGCAAGCCATAGCTTACGCTTGGGGAAGTCCTTGGTTGATTTGCGTGCAAACCATTCAAGGTACTCTACCTTCATTTTTCTTTTCCAGCTTGCCCTTGCACAAAGGTAGGGTTGGCTGTGCCTCAGGGTGACGTTTTGTTTGGTTTTGATTGCAGGCAAGATCACCATGGCGTGGGGGATTTTGATCATTCGCAGGGTTTCTCAGGTCATGGACGTAGTTGTGGGTATAGATTTGTAGGTTCCTCGGGTAATGGTCATGGATTTGCAGGTTCCTCGGGTCATGGTTGCGTATCTGCCAGTGGTCAATTTTCATCAGGCGGTCATGGTTTTGCAAGTCTGAGCCCTCTTGCAGGGTGTGTAGCAGGGCACAACAGTTTCTTAGGGTGCGACGGTTTTGGACAACATGGATCTGATTTTGGAGGATGATGCAGCAATAGTTAGCACGGTCCTTGCAATAATGGTCCATGGGGACCACACAACCGTAGCCAATAGGGCCCTTTGGACAGCCCATGGCCACCCCACCCACCTTTCCACCTTTAGTTTAATAGAAGAGCGGTAGGCAGAGGGAGCAAATCATTGGATGCGGTTCGATCTCACCAAGTATTTTCCTAAGGAAGAATTCATGAGAACTCTCCACTCAAGTCACCATCATCGATGGACTGTCAAACTCTAAACCAAACCTGTGAGTACCATTTCCTTGGTTTTTTATGATGTTATCCTTGTATTGCTGTCTCTCTAACTTGACAGCGGAATCAGATTTGATGGTAATAAACATGCCCATTCTTCTAGTAAAGGCAATAATAATCATATCAGGATAATGCCATAGTTGAAAGCATTAGTAGTGACCAGTGATTGCAGAGTAGAAGCTACTGGTACAAAATCCGATAGAGTATTTGTGTTGAAAATCGTGTTATGTACTTTGTGTAAAAGTTAGAATCTGGAGGCAGATCTTGCTTCTTAAAGTCGAAGCAATTGTTATGGCCACAAAACCAAAGCATTCTTATCAAATTTAAAATCTTCTACGGAACCCCAAAAAAACAAAGTGGCTTGATTGTCTTGAGTGGACTATAGAGGACTTCAGTCACTTCCTGAGATCCATAAATCTCTTCGTTGTTCTAAGAACGTTGGTTGTGAGGCAGAGAGCAAAAGGAGGCATGATCTACGGAGAAACTATTCATGGCTGGCATTTGACTGTGTATGATAAAATGATAAATCAATCTCATAGTCATGGCTGGCATTTGACTATGTATGATAAAATGATAAATCAATCTTAGTATTAGCAATTTTTCCCTTGGAAGATTCAATTTACATCATTCAGCAATCCAGTGCCACAAAAAGTTATCCTAATCCTTGATTTGACTGGCTTGTGAATAATGCCTGTTCAGCTACCGGGTAAATTTTAATTACCTATAGTTTGTTGGATTTGTGGTGGGAACTAGGGAAGAACATGCACTTTTAAATTTGTTTTCAAGACAAGGATGAGCACCTTCACAAATATATATAAATGTCATTGGCATTGGTGGTTTCTGGAATTACATTTGTTCTGTCAAAAGCCAACTCAGATATCTGGCATGAGAATGATGGTACTACATATCTAAGATTTGTGTCATGAAAAAGAGATTGAAGTAATATTCCAACCTCAGCTTTGCAGGATCAAGATTTCATGGACAAGGACTAGAATACAAATTATGATGAAAAAAGCGAAGGGTATATGTACTACTAGCGCACAATTCACAATTTTGATCCCTGATGTGTGGTTTAAAGATTTGGAATTTGAATCGATGAGAAATAATTCAAAAAGTATCATGTCTTGGTCTTCAAGATTTTGTGGATCTAGGTAAAAGTGTGGCTAGGTATTTTAAAAATTTGTGAAAAAAATGACATCAAAGTATCAGACAATTTCAGATATCCAACATGCCAGCAGCACTAGGAAACCCAAAATATCTCTCAAGATAGAGGCATCATGATGAATGAACCTCAACTATAAGAATCAAACTTCATAGTTTCAACTTTGGAGCATGGTAAAGAAATCACCATTCCAACCATTTGGAAATAGGAACCTGTAAAACAAAATAGTCTATGATTTGGCTTTATCCTCCTCCGTTAGGACTATTAGATGGATGCTGTAAGTTTTTGCACATACATTATTAGCTTTATACATTTGCTAGATTGCTATGCTTTTCTCAGTTTCTGAAAAACTAAAGGGATATTTATTTGTGTCTTCCTTTTGAAAGTCTGCCAGTTTAACTTGGTGATTAATAGTTAATTAGGAATCAACTTTGGGAAAGTAAGAAAAATAAACACTGTACTAAACACTATACATGGGATTAGAGAGAGTCTGTTATCATGAAGGATAGTGCCATCATTTTCTATCATAAACCGATCTCCAAAGCCAGCTGCTAGCCCATAGCTATCCCTTTAGGTTCCCTGATGTGTTTTCACTTTATTAATTAAGAATTTAGGCTAACAACCTGAATACCGACAAAACACAGGATCATCAAATAAAACTGCACACCTTCATTGCATTGTTTAAGCATGTGATGGAATGGCATTGAAACATTTTTAAGAATTAGTACTATTTTTGTTGTTTCAAAACCTTTGTTGAATTTCTTTTATCCCACCCAAATTTAGATGGAAAATCTACCTTGAAAGCAAAATGCATAAGTTTGAGAGAGAAAACATATGCACAGTGAAAAAAGTTTAGCCTTAAATTCATGCAAATTCTTTCCCTAACTCTAAATATAGGTGGCAAAAAACATTGAAAGCAAACAGTCTAGCAACAATTATGTTAACAATGTGGACAAGATGGTTAGTTTGTGGAGAAAGTTTTCATGATCTCATCTGTGACTAACAAACTGGACCTTCAGAATAATCGCTTCTTCAAAATTTGCCACAGGAACAAGGATATGAAACAATTTTTTCTTATGCAAGTGATTAAACTAATACTATTTTTAAAATATGAATTAAATTTTTCTAACATTATTTTGTGACACTAATGTAACATCTTAGCAAGGGCTATTTGTTGGAAAAATGAAGATAAATACATTAATTGTTGTATTTCCTTTTATGTTGCATTTGATGTGGGGATGTGTTTTATCCCACATGTATTAGGATTGGGATTTGGTCCTCATGTTTCCTCATAAATAGGAGACTTGGTGTTTTATCCCACATGTATTAGGATTGGGGTTTGGTCCTCATGTTTCTTCATAAATAGAAGGTTTGGGGTAGCCTTTTGTATGTGCTTTGAAGTGAAAGCATTATATCTAGGTTTTACTTTGTAGATGTGAGTGTTGTTGGTGTTGATCTGAGATCTATTGGAATAACAGATTGGGTGTTTGGAAAAGTTAGAAGGACTGCTTGCATCCTGAAGATTTGAGAAGAATAGAAGGAAGATCAGCATTGTTGTGGAAGTAAGGTAAAAAGGGCTTGAAACTATTTTCATTCTGCTTTCATTTTTTTTATCACAACAAATGTTTGCCAGATTTTAGAACGTTTTGAGAGTTATTTATAATGTTTCTTGACCTACTACAATGCAATATTTTGCCTCTAATGATTTATTCAGATCTGTAGGATTCTAATAATTTCTATAGAGCATTTGTAGTGTGTTTTTAGATTTGATTATAACAATTGGTATTAGAGCTAGATTTAAAGAGATGGAGAGGCTGCAAACAATAGAAAGATTGGTAGGAAGGAATTGGAACATTTAAAGAATTTTGATGAAGGCTGTTTTAGCACAAAAGGAGTGCCAAGAGGCCCTAGAACCCTCTCAACTAGCAGGAATGTCAAATTCTGATTATAGGAAAATTAAGACTACAACATTATCTTTTATTCATCCAACCCTAAGCAATGGGATTTTGGCCTCAATCAAAGCTGATATGGATCCACATGATCTGTGAAAAATGTTGAAGAATAGGTTTGACAAAGTATCAGGTGTGAATACCTTTCACATTTATTAGAAATTTTTTAGATGCAAGAAGAGATCTAATGTGTCTTTTCAAGATCATTTGGATGAAATGATGGAAAATCTGAATAAGTTGGGGGAATATAAAATTGTTATTCCAAATTTAGTTAAATCCTATGCTTTGTTAGACTCCTTACTTGATTCTTGGTCTGCAATTATGACATCTATTACTACTTCTATGAGTGTTTCATCTGTGACATTTGAACATATTGTGTCTACCATTCAGGATTCAGAAGGAAGAGTAGATGAGTCTTCTAGATTTGTAAATGTTCATGTAGCAGAGGAAAGAGGTAGAAGTAGGAGACGTTTCCAAAATAGAGGGAGAAGCACAGATAGAGGAGTATCATATGATAGAACTCAAACACAAGAGTGGTGGTATTGCAAGAAGAAAGACCATTTGAAAAAGGATTACTTTGCATGGAAAGCATAGAAAAATAAATGAAAGGAGAAGAAGTTAGAAAAAGGAACATCATAGGTACATGTAGCTGATGAAAATGTTAGTTTTCTGATTTAAGAACAATGTACAATGGTGGAAAATGGATGTAGCAGTGACATATGGTTGATTGACTCAGGTGCCCCTTTTCATATTTGTCTAGATAAGTCTTGTTTTACATCTTATCATAAAGTTGAATCTAGTTTTGTATATGCTGCTAATGCAAAAGCTTTAAAAGTTCTTGGAATTGGAAGTATAAGTTTGCAACAAGCAGGGATACCAAAGGTGACAATAGATAATGTTAGACATGTTTCTGAAGTGACAAAGAAGTTGAGGTCGGTTTCACAACTAGATGATTTAGGTCTGAATTTTAGTAGTGGAGGTGGACATTGTAGGATTTCCAAGAGAATCATGACCATTCTGAAAGGAAAGAAGGAGGGCAGCTTATATACATTGATGGTAGATTCATGTAACTCTATTGCAATAGTTTCTAATACAGAAAATTCTAAAGTGTGGCATAGACGTCTTGGACACATTGGCTGGGCAAGCTTAAAGGTACTTCAAAATCAAACTTTCATTACTGTATTTTCTTATGCTCAAATTGATTGCAAAGACTATTTAGTTGGAAAATCTAGGAGAGTAAACTTTCATAGGGATTTGGACAATAAGTTAGAATTGGTTTATTCTGATGTTTGTGGTCTTATGACTCCCATTTCTCTTAGTGGATTTATTTATTTTGTGACTTTCATAAATGATTGTACAAGAAAGGTTTGGGTTTATATGCTGAAATCAAAAGATGAAGAGTTTTCAGTTTTCAAAACATTTGTTCGAAGAGTAGAAAATGAAACAGGTCTGAAAATAAAATGTTTACAAATAGATAATGGTGGGGAGTACACTTCTAAAGTATTTGCTAATTTTTGCAACATTAAAGAAATTAGGCACATTCGTACCCCTCCTAGTACACCACAGGAAAATGGAGTTGCTGAAAGATGCAACAGAACATTGCTGGATCGTGCTATAACAATGGTTTCAGGTGTAGGCCTACCTAAGACATTTTGGGGAGAGGCAGTTATGACTGCTGCATATTTGGTGAACAAGTCTCTACATTCTTCAATTGATAATGCTATTTCAGAAGTTTTTTGGAAATGTAAAAATGTTTCATACAGTCATTTAAGAGTTTTTGGATGTGAGGCATTTATACATATTCCAAAGGAAAAAAGAACTAAGTTAGAGTACAGGGCTAAAAGTTGCATATTTGTTGGATATGGATAAGATGAGTTAGGATTCAAACTTTGGGATCCTAAATTGAAATGTGTAGTGAGATGAAGGGACATTAAATTCAGAGAAAATGTATGTTTAATGAGCTACAAAAGAAAGACAAGGATAGAAATGACTCAGAAAGCATAAGGACTCTTTTCAGTGTGACTAAAGAAATTAAAAATGATGAAATTTATGGATTTTCTAGATCTGTAAACTTTGGACAACATGCTGAAAGTACATGGCAGTAGGCTAAAAACTTAGGATAGCAAGGAGAAAATGCAGGACAACAAGAAAATGAGGTAGAAGATGATGAACAAAAAGCTATAGACGTGTCTCATTGGGTTCAAAGATCAACCAGAACTACCAGACCTCCTGACAGGTACTCTCCCTTATTGAATTATGTACTTTATAGCGATAGTGGTGAACCAAAAATAGTGAAGGATGCCATGACATGTGTTGATGCCACAAAGTGGAAGGTAGCTATGAATGATGAATGAGAATCACTCCAATAGAACAAAACATGGGAGGTAGTTCAGTTGTGAAAAGGGAGAAAACCCTTGGAGTGCAAGTGGCTATATAGATTAAATTAGAGGCAAATGGGGAAAAATGTTTCAAGGCTAGGTTGGTGGTGAAAGGCTATGCATAGAAACCAGGTATTGACTTTCAAGAAATTTTTTTTCTCTAGTAGTAAAACACTCTTCTATACGTTTAGTGCTATCATTGGTTGCCTGCATGGACTTAGAGTTGGAACAACTTGATATAAAAATAATGTTACTCCATGGAGATTTGGAGGAGGAAATTTACATGAAACAGCCATAAGGATATGAATAACATCAAGGTTCAAGTTTGGTTTATAAACTGAAAAAGAGTTTATATGGTTTGAAACAAGCCCTTAAGGAGTGGTATAAAATATTTGATACTTTCATGAATAAGCTATCTTACCAGAAAAACAACCTAGACCACTATGTGTGTTTTTTTGGAGATGTTTTAGGTAAATTTATAGTGTTGTTGTTGTATGTTAATGATATGCTAATTGCTATAAATTATATAGCAGAGATAAAATGTTTAAAATTGGAAATGGGCAAATAATTTGCTATGAAGGATTTGGGATAGGCAAAGAAAATTCTTGGTATGAATATTTACAGGGACAGAAAAAGGAAGAAGTTGTGGTTGAGTCAGGAAGATTACATTGGAAAGTTTTTAAAGCATTTCAACATGGAGGATGCAAAACCTGTAAGTACACCTTTTTTAGCATAATTTAATTTATCAAAGAATGACTATCCAAAGTCAAAAGAGGATTTTGAAAAGGTTTAAAATATCCCATATACTTTTGCTGTTGGGTCATTGATGTATGCCATGGTTTGTACACGTCCTGATATTGCTTATGCCGTTTGAGTAGTTAGTATATTTACGACCAACTATGGATGGAATCACTGGTTAGCTTTCAAATGGATTTTAAAATATTGAAAGGGCACAAAAGCACATTGCTTATGTTTTGGAGATGCTAATTTGCACGTTGAAGATTTTGTAGTTGCAAACTTTGTTGTTAATCATGATACAAGATGATCTTCTACAGGGTACACATTTATTTTTGGTGGTGTAGCAGTGAGTTGGTTGTTACGTCTACAACCACTAGTAACTTTATCTAGAACTGAATCAGAGTACGTAGCCCTCACAAAAGCATGCAAGGAGATGTTATGGATAAAGAGATTTTTGCAGTCTATTGGATTAAAACAACAAAGGTATGTTGTGTTTTGTGATAGTTTGAGTGTAATCCATCTTGAAAAGCATTCTACCTTTCATACTGGGACAAAACATATAAATGTTTGATTCCACTTCATAAGAGAAATCATAGAGGATGGCTTGGTGCATGTTCAAAAGGTCCATACAAGGCTCAATGTTGTTAATGCTTTAACAAAACTAGTGATAGCTGAAAAACACATTTTCTGTAGGAAGAAGCTTAAGATAATTGAATCTTAATCACAAGTGCACATCTCTTAAAGGCTGGTTGGATTTGTCTTCAAGGGGGAGTTTTTTGGAAAAATGAACACAAATACATTAATTGTTGTATTTCCTTTTATATTGCATTTGATGTGGGGATGTGTTTTATCCCACATGTATTGGGGTTTGGTCCTCATGTTTCTTCATAACTAGAAGGCTTGGGTTAGCCTTTTGTGTGTGCTTTGAAGTGAAAGCATTGTATCAAGATTTTACCTTGGAGATGTGAGTCTTGTTGGTGTTGATCTAAGATTTTTTGGAATAACATATTGGGTGTTTAGAAAAGTTACAAGGACGGCTTGTGTCCTGAAGATTTGAGAAGAATAGAAGGCAGATCAACATCGTTGTGGAAGTAAGGTAAAAAGGGCTTGAACCACATAACTCTATGTGTTCTTGTGCTATTTTTATTGTTTTCATTCTGCTTTCATTTTGTTATCACATCAAATGTTTGTTAGAGTTTATAACGTTTTGAGAGTGATTTATAGTGTTTCTTGACTTGCTACAGTGAAATATTTTTCCTCTAATGATTTATTCAGATCTGTAGGGTTCTAATAATTTCTCTAAAGCATTTTTAGTGTGTTTTTAGATCTAATTATTTTCAGATCTGATTATAACACTATTGATGTTTCAGCTATCCTTATAGGTGCATATCTATTTCTCTGCGACTCTTGGTTGATCACCACCTCCTTTAACATCATTAAAGACAAACAGAGTTGCAGAAATTACAAAACTTGTGTTAATAATATCACATGACATCATCATCATTTTATTTGATTTTAATTTATGAACCAAAGCAACATTAACCAAAAAGAAGCAAATCAATTTAGAATTCTTGATAGCAAAAAATTGATATTATTGTCACTAATTCAATTCAAAACCTACGCTACACTAAAAATGTATTTAAGATAATAGAAACATGGATGAAAAATGAAGCTTAGCCTTCTTAAGATACACAGAAGAATTTTGAATATGATAAAAAGATGAAAAGTTTTGACAGAAAATTTGTTCATCTATGATGCAAAGACAATAGAATTTTGGGAATCCTAGAGAAGTGGTCTTAGGGCACTGCGTCCTTATGCTGTGTTCACCACCATTATAACCAATGCTTCGGCTTCAGCTTAAGCCTAAACAAGAGGAATACAACAAATGGTAGAAGTAGAAGCAAAAATAACAGTGGAGCCCAATTCATAGATGCTACAAAATAGAACTTCCTTCTTAAAAAAAATGGAATGTCTCCAACAAATTTATTCTTTCATAATAACACAATAAATACATTTCAAGTGTAAATTTCATGTAGAAACAAAGAATTAAACTACAATAAGTAAAAATAACTAAAGTTCCATCCTCTCGAGCCAACACTAAAACACCTCATTTTTGTTTCTATAATTTGAGAAACATCTTAAGTCTTTGGATTTTTTGCAATCGTTAGCATAGCTAAGGGACTGTGATCATTTGCTATTTCATCAAAGGTCCTCTTGTTCCTAGTTCTAGTCTTAGTTGAGGAGTTTTCTTTAGTTTTTGGACACATCTGTCGCAACGTGAACCTTTTTCTTTTTGGAATTTTTACAGGACAAGGGCTAATTGCAGCAGCCTTGAAATTCATAGCAGGGCTCTTATCATTTTCATCAGTGGTGATGATGGATTTGATGGATTTGTGTTCTGGGGTAGTGCTCTTTTTTTGTTGGCAAAGCTCATGAATGAAATCATCCTTTTGCTTAAGTTGCAAAGCATGTTCTCATTGCATATTCAAAATGACTTCTTCATTTCATCTTTACAACCTCTCAATGGTGCTTCTGTGTTTGCTTTTCATGTGTAGGCAAAGCTCACAAATGAAATCATCCTTTTGCTTAATTTGCAAAGCATGTTCTCGCTGCATATTCAAAATGACTTCTTCATTTCGGCTTTGCAACCTCTCAATGGTGCTTCTATGTTTTCTCTCCATGTGCAGGCAAAGCTCACCAATGAAATCATCCTTTTGCTTAAGTTGCAAAGCATGTTCTTGCTGCATATTCAAAATGACTTCTTCATTTTAGCTTTGCAACCTCTCAATGGTGCTTCTGTGTTTGCTCTCCATGTTTTCTATGGTAGATCTATACTCCATTTTCAGTTGAGCAATTTTTCTTTGCTCAACTTGTCAGTCTCTGCTTCCATTCTCATCTTCCTCAGGACATCTTTTCGACTTTTAGAGCCTTCATAAGCAAACGTCCTCTTCTTTATGGACCTATGAATCTTGCATTTTGTAGATTTATTTGGTGACCCTGCCTGTGCCATGGATTTGATTTGCTTTTTTTGGGTTGCTATCTTTTGCCTGCACTCTACCAGTTGTTGCCTCAAGTGTTCATTGTCCCTTTGAAGTTAAAGCACAAGGTTGGCTTCCTCACCTTCCTTCTGCTACCATTCTATGTTTGTTGTGTAGGCCTGCTACAAAAAACTAGAAATCATTAGGATCAAGCCCTAAAGAAAATTGATAATATGAAAAAAAATTTACTTTAGTATTTGATTTTTAAATGCAGACCAAAATGAAGATGGACAATGATCTTTGTTCTGATTTCCTTGGCTTGATCTGCCCAATATAATGTGGTTTGAGTCTCCTTCAAGGATTGATCACTTGGGCTAACATTTGCAATCATTACAGTATTACATGCCCCTCCAAGTAAATCCTATAAATTACAAAAACCAATGAATCCTGTGAATTTAAATGCGTACTATAGGCACACTAATGATATTGAAAAAAATTTTCAATGTTTGATAAAAAAAGAAAATGAATGATGAGAAATAAAGAGAATTTCGTAGAATTTAGAGAATTTTTTTCTTCCTACCTTCAATAGCAAGGTAAGTTTGGAGTTTCTGAAGGGTACATGAGCCTTGCCCTCCACCAGAGCTTTAATGCAGTTGCTTAATGCAAGCAATGAACGGTTTATGTTGGCCCCTTCATGAGACCTAGCACTTTGATAATCGTCAGTTGCTTGAACTCTCTCCAAACTAGCCAAATCTATCAAAGAGAGCTTTCCTCTCCTACAGATTATACTAGGACCCTCTTTTGCTTTATATTCAATTAGAATTTGAAAAGACTCATAAGGGAGAAACATTATTCAGGTTAATTACTGAAATATTTCTCAACTTTTGTTCTTAAAAAAAGCCATGTTTATTCATATTAGAAATTTTATTTAGAAGATGTCATGGTTGAAATACCTAAGAGCACAAGGGAAGCACATTATACCTGTAAAATAGCATGGGACCTTGAAGAGGTAGCATTTTGCATGGTTGGTTCAGTGGTTCTATTTTCATTCCCATTCTGAAGCATAGTCATAACCTACAAAACCAAAGGTAGATGTAGATATGTTTAAAATGAGGAATTTATTACACTGTACATTGTACGATACATTAAACATGGGTAGCATTCTATACCTCTACCGCAGAAAAAACGACATTGGTAGACAACCCAGCAACTGTAATACCCTGAAATGTTGGAGAAGTGAGGATCATTATGGGTTTGATTTTTTGGAGTATTCATCTGATGAAGAGGAAAGTACAGAAAGGTAACAATATTATACCTACTCAGTTTCCTTTATGTGAAGATTTCTTCTAGGAACTATAAGATCAAAAACATTTTTGTTGTAGATCTCAAGATAGGAAAGATAAACTTGATGTTCATAGTTTTCATCATATTGTTCCATCTTTGAGAATAGATGCATCAATGCTTGGAACATTACTCCTGGTTGGCTAAGAGTACCCAACATGGTATAGGTTTTACCAGCTCCTGTGGCACCATAACAGAAAACTGACCCATTTTTACCTTGCAGGACACTTTCTACCAGTTCTGCTGTGCTGCAAAATAAAATCCAAATGACCTTTTTGTCTATTTTAGCAAAGCTCATACTTGCTACCAAAACTAAGTAAAACATTAAAACACTTTCATTTCAAAAATTTGAAATCCCACTTTGATCATATCCATTCCACCCTAAATCTCAAGTCTGAATGGAATTTTCTTACAAGCTGAAGAAGAGTAATAAGATATCAAATTGTGTAAACTAGCTTATATATATATATATATATATGGCTGGGATGATTTAAAAAAAAATGATGTTAACAAAGCCCGACTACTAGATGAGGTAACAAGATAACTAAAAACAAATGGGAAGCCTAGGGGTTGGAGGCATCAATCGAATAAAGATTTGGCTCCCCTGTAATGACTCTTTAGCTTCCCTACACATGGTGCATGCACATGAGAGAATACAAAAAGATGAATGGGAAACCTAGGGGTCAAGGGCATCAATTGAATAGAGATTCAGCTCCCATGCAGCAACTCTTTGGCTCCCCTTCATGTGGTGCATGCCTGTGAGGAAATATGAAGAGACAAATGAGGAGCCCAAGGGTTGGGGGATGTTAATCGAATAGAGATTTAGCTCCCTTGCAATGACTCTTTGGCTTTTTAACTTTTTAGATTCAACTCCCTTGCAGTGACTCTTTAGCTCCCCTGCATGTGGTGCATTACATGGAGGGCGACAAATCCACTCCCCTCTCCCCCATCCTATGAGACGAGTTGGCCTATCGGCCAAAAATACAAAGTATTCTGCAAATTTATGATTCTAATTTCCTGAACCATTCATGATTTAAATCGGTTGATCAATGGTTTTAAGTTAGCTTGTTCAATGCAAGGCTAGGTCAATAAATAACCAAGTGAATACTAACTAAAACACAAAGGGGTTGACCAATTTATTCCTACTTGCACTATGATAATAATTTAAAAATCAGATACTCAACTAAGTTTAAAAGGATTGAAAATTTCATGATCATGCATTCATGGGATAAAATTCTAAGCCCTTCTCAAAATTACAAATAAAACCAACAAAAATATGGAAAATTAAACCTATCATAGTCTTGAAAGGAAACAAACTATCAAGGGAAAGAAACCTTAAAACTTGATACAAAATCCAACTGATCACAAAAAAACTATAAAAAATAACTAAAACAAAAAGAGAGAATAAACTTCCTCCTTAGTGGAACTCTCCAAGAAGACAACATCAAATCTTAAATAATAGCTAGTGCTCCTCTTAACCCTGAGATAATCCCCATCCTCCACACCCCTGGAAAAGAATATATCTTTATCACAAGCAATCTTGAGGCAGTTGACACCACATGCTTCCTTCTCCTACTTACATAGAGGCCTAACCCTAACAAAAACATTGATCCTACCACCCTCATCCCCATTCTTATTATTACCATTTGCAACAACATCCCCAACACCCTTTTTTCTGTTAGGAACAACCCTGGGACAACCATAACCTAGCTTCTCCAAATTGCCATCCCATTCACTTCTCCTTTGGTTCTTCTTGATAGTAGCAACTCTCCTGGCCACTGAAGGTGCCACATTTTCATCACATTCTCCTCTAATGGTAGCTTTGGTTAACATTATATTTGCAGGACTGAGAATATCCACACTAAGATGAGTAGTGGGCAAGCAAATAACAGGCAATTGCTTCCTATTCTTGAATTTTTCCTTCACAGTTTGCATCAGTTTATTCCTACGAGCCTCCTCTCCTGCATTATTTTTGTTGGTTTGTAGCACATTCTAGGAAGAAACCAATCTCTTTGCTGCCATCTATGATCATAGAAAGAAGAAGAAAAACCTACAAACAATAAAGAAGCAGATGAATGAGAAGAAAGCAGAATCCATCATTAGAAGATTGAGATTCCTGGGAGATTTTTGTGATTGGAAGAAGGAAGTTCTATGTATTTATATAGATGGTTTTTTCTTCATTTCTTGCTTTACGAGTGAGTGACACAACAATCGTATTTTTTTGTTTTAAAAAAATTTTGCACTTTTCAAACACCAATGGTCATCTCCTCCTCCTCCTCCATGGACAGTATTTTGGGTCCACTATTTGCCTGCAAATTTAACTCATTATCACATGTGTTTTTGTTTAACTTGTACTTGTTGCAACACCACTTTTTAGGTATCTTCCTTGCTATTTTGGAATGCGTTTTATGGTAAGAAAGAAATGGCTTGGATATCAATATATGCACCTTTTTGAAATCACTATTTACATCCATCCTCATTTTAACTACAAACTCAAAAACCCTACTCGATTGCCTTGATAGATAGAAGGTTCAAATCATTTCTAGAAGCCATAATTACTCAAGCCAAATGAAGATTAGTGTCAGATGCTTTAATCATCACAATCCAAAATTTCACACACACACTCTCAAATCCATACTTGTTTAATAGTTTAATGTTAATAACATATATTCCACTAGATATTATAGATCAAAGTATTTATTGCACGATAGGCACTAGATTAAGTTTTAAATTATTTAGTTTTGTCAGTATTAAAACACTGTTACCTTTTGGCCAACAAGCCTTATCGGTAGGATCTACAAACCTAGAGTATGGAATCCATATTAATACTGAAGATCTTCCTATCCATCGACTCTTCCCAGACTTAGGAGATCCGTTAGAAGAATATTATGAACATAAAAAGGAAAAGAAATCCTTGTTCAGAACACTATCAAAAGCATGGAGATATTATGTATAATTGAAACCTCCAAAGCTCTTACCCTATGATCCTTTAGCACCTAAGCCAGAAAGACCTTTAACCCTATTCAAAAAATCCTCTTATGAGGAACAAGAAGAAAAAATACAATGAATGGGAAAAATATTTAAGGAATTAGGTATAAAAATAGATCCTAGTAAAATCATTAAGCAAAAGGGAGAAAAGATAGTAGTTGATGAAAATGGAAAGACACACATAGAAGATGCTTCCACTTCCTTTGATGAAGAGATAACAACTTCCAGTAGCAAACCATCACAACAAGTATGCATGCATGAGCATTTGCACAAAGTAGATCATGACGTTAGATGTGTAGAATGTGATGAAATCCTAAGAATTAATATGAATACTGAGGAACCCAAGGAATCCACGCATATGATGTAGTACAAAAATTCTGTAGAACAGCCTTCTGATGTCATCAAACTACACAATTGGACAAATCAAAAATTAGCCTATGTTAGTGACCAAAACCTGATGACTTATGCAAAGGTTAGGGAAGTACATTGAGATGTACAAGAATTGCACAAAATCTGGGTCCCAAAAAAAAGGAGGATAAAGATAAGTAAGGAAAGGGTAAAGAAAAAGTAGAGTTAGATAACCTCTATATTGATTCCCCTCCTATAACTCCACCTAAGAATAAGAAAAAGTCTAAATAACCAACTCATGGGAAAAGACCTATACACACAATTCCTAAGCAAGAAAAAGGGAAGGAAGAGAAAAAATTAATGTAAATGAAGAAGATAATGAAACACTCTATATAGGAAGTAAAGGAACTCTATATGAAGAAGAGAAAAAACTTTTGACAAAACATGGGATAGTGATCCAAGATCCAAAAGATTTAACAGCCATGCAGGTGAGAAGGACTTCAGAAAGACCACCACCATATTTTAGTATGGACAAAAAATTCGTTAGAGAGTGCCAGAAAGAAATAGATAAAATTAGTGGGTTTATTTGTAGACAAATTATCTTAGAAAAGAAAACATATGAACATGCCATACTAAATGCAACGTTAAACTTTGAAGGTATGTTAAAATGTTGGTGGAACTTTATTGAAGTACCTATACGAAAAAAATTATTAAATAATCCTTCTGTCATATTCTTGAATGTAATTACAAAAGAGTTTTTAGGAAATAAGGCTAATAGAGATAGTACATATAGAACTTTATATTACAGTTCTAAACTACACCGAATATAGGATATGTCTCCTTTTCATGACATAATGGAAGAATGGTATTACTACGGAAAAATCATACATGATACAGGGGCTAAGGAACATCTTTTAAGATGTCTTCTGACATTGTTTGCTAGGTATTATAGAGCCCAACTTCAAAATGAAGAAAATGATCTTGAAGAGATGAGTTTTAATGCCATCCACCAATTCTTAGAAAAGGTCACTCGAAATATTTGTATTTAGAAAAAAACAAAAAAACTAGTAGGGTCATTAACTAAACAAATAGGAAAAGATTTATGCTTAGAAATGTGTCCCGAAGATAATTTTTCTCAACTTATAAAAAATAGAAAACACCAAAAATATTTGTATGAATGTAAACCTCGTAAATCACATAACAAGAATCAAAATCCCAAAAAGGTCTAGAAAAAGAAATATCAACCTAAACCCAAAAGAAGAAATTGGCCAAGTAAGCCTTTTAGGGGAATGTTTAAAAGAAAATAAGGACCTTATAAAACCAAAGAGGTTAGATGTTTTATCTGTTTAGGGAAACATTATTCACACCAGTGCCCTAAGAAAAATGATCACCCTCATAAAGTCAACTTCATAAAAACTATGAAAATCTTTGAGGATGATTTTTTCCTTACATATGATTCTGACTTATCTTTCTCAAATGGGGATATATATTTAGAATCTTCAGACTAGTTCTCTAGTGAAGCTGAGTTTGAAGATATCCCTTCTTATCACAATGAACCAAGAACATATGCCTATAATTCTAATTCATTAGGATATATGTATCATATTTACATGAATGAGGGATCAAATGATTAGGAAAATATTTATTGTAGAGACCAAACTTATAATCTTCTAAAAAGCCAATTAAAACAGTTAGAGAAAAAATGGCAAAAAATTCCCTTAGAAGATTTACATATGTTTAGAGCCTACAAAAAAAAGGTAAAAAATAAATGAAATGAATTAGAAGCTCATAAAAAAATGATAGAAGAATCCATAGGCTTGTATCAGGATTCCCAAGATCCTAATGATGAAGAGTTAAACTTAGATATGCCAAACCTTGAAGGACAAGAGGTAGAACACATCTCTCCAGATGTTCAAACATCCATGTGGCGACAATACTGTATAAAACAACTTAGTAAATTTATACAACAAGCCACAAATGAGTTAGAAAACTTAAAACAAAAAGAAGAAAGTTTCTAGCAACAAACATATGAAAACGAAACCAAATAGATAGGTGTCATTTTAGAAGTTAATTGCAACAAAGAAAGACCTATTTTACCTACATGTACCTTCACAATTAAATGGCCAAAATACCAAAGGTATAGTGTTGATTGTCTCTTCGACACAAGAGTTGAAGTTTCTCTCACTAGAGAAGAAACCATACCTTATGTTTTTGGGAAGATAAGAATCCTTTGCAAGTCACTTTTAACACCCAAAAGAAATTGCTTACAAAATAAGCAATGCTTCCTATCTTAATGCCTAACAATAAAATAATATATTTTAAAGTTTTTCAATTTTCTTTACCATCATATGACTGCTTGATAGGTGCAGATAATCTACAAAATTATGATATAACTATTAGGAAGCAATCTATTCTAGTAGACAATTATACTTTTCCTAGAGTAAATGCAAAACAAAAATTTGTAAAGCATAAAATTCTAAAGAAAAATGAAAAAAGAGAAAGCTGGATTGTCAACCAAATTGAGATTCAAAAAAATGACTTTGATGATGTAAAAGCCTTGCTTTTGCAATTTGCTAGTGAAGATCCCACCAAGTTTTGAGGAAAGAAAGAACATTGGTGCCGTATTGAATTAAAAGAAGGTATTAAGGTAAAATCAACTTCTCAATGCATAGGGATGTCACCAAGTCTCAGAAAAGAATGCGAGAAAGAAATACAAGAACTTTTACAAAAGCAATTAATCAGACCCAACACAAGTATGTTTGCTTTCTATGTAAACAAGCATGCTGAATTAGTTAGGAGAAAAAAGAGGTTAGCAGTAAACTATAAATCTATTAATGATATCATTAAATTAGTTCAACATCCAATCCCTAACAAAGATGATTTATTCCAACGACTACCACACACAAAACTTTATTCTAAGTTTGACTTAAAATCTAGGTTTTGGCAAATACAGGTTAAACTAGAAGATCGTTGGAAGACTGCCTTTACAGTCCCAAGTGGATTATATGAATGGAATGTTCTACCTTTTGGCATAAAATCTGCCCCATCAATTTTTCAAAAAATGATGGATTCTATATTTCATTCATATCCATTTATATTGGTTTACATAGATGACATTTTAATTCTTAGTAGATCTATAGAAAAATATATTTGCTGATCTTATTGATAAAAATGGTTTTGTCCTCTCTCCTACCAAAATGGAAATAGGACAACCTCAAGTAAAATTTTTAGGTCTGAAAATATCAACAGGGATAATTCAACTTCAACTGCATATTATACAGAGTATAGATAAATTTCTTGATATTTTAGAAAATAAATTGTAGATACAATATTTTTTGGGATGTATTAATTATGTTTCAGGTTTCTTTAAGGATATAGCAAAAGAAACAGATGTCCTCAATAAACTTTTCCAAAAACACTCTCCTCCATGGGATGAGAGATGCATTGAAGCAGTTAAAAATATCAAGAAAGTTTGTAAAACCTTGCCTCCATTGTACCTACCAAGAGAAGGTAAATTTATTTTAGACATTGATGCCTCTGAATAATTTTGAGGAGCTACGCTAAAACAAGAACAAGGTAATATTTTAAGAATTTGTAGATATGCTTATGGAAAATTCAATGAAGCTCAATAAAAGTATCATAGTTCTCATAAAGAGCTTCTTACAATTGTTAAAGGCATTAACAAATTTAGATTATTTCTAGAACCACAAAGATTCATTGTTAGGAGTGATCTTAAACACTTTGACAAGGATCTCCAATCTAAGAATCTCTATAAGGTGGCTCATACGAGGCTTATATGATGGAGTTTATTTTGAATTTGATATTGAATATATTGAAGGTAATAAAAATACTTTAGCTGATTTCCTCACTAGGGAATTCCAATTCCCTAGTCTTACTAATGTTTGATTTATGTGCAGAACTCTTAAGAGGTGAAGGATGGACTCTTCATTCCTCTAGAAGACTATGTCCTTGTATAGCTAATGAAAGGTTTTTAACTTTTCCATAGCATTTTGCTAAAACCACTAGGTATCAACATAGTTGGGATGAATTCTACCAAAAGATGGAGCAACATCAATTTGACTCCTCTATTACTCAAAGAGTTTTCACAACCTACTCTATTCCAATCCTATATACCTCTAATCTTCTTCCATATATCCATCTAGCTACTGATGTCAAAATTAGTCATCTTAATTTTGAAAATTGGTATACTGATGAATGCCTAAATTCGCCATATTACTAGCCTAGTGATTTCCACATGTATCAGATTGAGTTTAATCCTCAATCTATGCTTGCATCTGACTCTGCCATGTTCTAGTATTGGTGGACAAAGTATGGTCATGCCCTTGTTCATCTTCCAAATAATTACCCAGGTTACCTTAGAGCACAGCTGGTGGAGCATCATGGTGACTTCGCATACTATGGTAATGCCACCATTGTAGCCTGGCACTTCATGCATATGGCCTCCACAGTAGTCTACTTTTTAGTCACATGCATAGAAAAAAGGATTGACTGGAAGAACACTTGGGGACAAGCTTTTTACCAAGATGTCTATACGGCCAATGCTTTTGATATCTAGCACCATTGTCATGTTAATCTCAAAGTGCTGTACATGCTGGAACTCTATTATCAAGATGCTCGTATTGATGAATATCAAGCAGCAAGAGGAAAAGAAACTAAGTGCTTCTTAGTTGGAGCCCACTCATATGGATCCTATGCTAGTACTAGTAGCACGCCTACAGATTCTCCAGGATGACATGATTATAGTTCTGAAGACTTTCATAATAGAGCTGTCGACTCAGAAGGAGAAGATGTGGATTTTGGCCCAAATACTCCATTGTCATGTTAAAGTTATCTGCCACAGAATATTTCAACAACTGGCAAAATCTCTATAATGGAGTGTTATCTTATTATCCTAGCTAGCATCCACCATCTTATGTCGGTTTGGATATGTATAAATAGGAGTGTAACGATTCTTAGAAGCCATAAGCTAAGCAAGTAGGAATATGAGTATGATCTATAAGGAGAAGATATTAGTTTCTTGAAGTGTCTTGCTCAGGAACTAAGCATTCTCTCCACCCTGAAAGAGAGATTGTTCTTTGACGTGCCTTGCTCAAGAACAAGCATTCCTTTCAGGTCCTTTGTAAAGTTGCTATTTTACTAAAATAAAATGGTGTGTATGTGTGTATCTTTGTGTTACTATCTGTGCATCCATGTGAGTTTATGTATTGAGATATAGAGTGCTGTGTGCTTCAAGAGGTGGTATCGGAGCTTGTTATTGCAGTTCTTTTATCAGTCATCACCAGGGGTGGACATAGGGGCAACACTAGATACCATTAGAAGGTGCTGTAAGACACGCAGTAAGGGCTGATAGAAGGTGTGTAAGTTGTGCAAGCCACAAAATAGTTGTGTCAGATATGTCTAATGGCAAGTTCATCCAGAAGACCAACACCAGGTTCTACTTCTACTTTCTCTTACATTCAATGTTTGTCTCAATACTACTCTTCGAGTAATTCTAGTATGTTGCCACCACCACTAATCTAGAGAGATTTTTATCCCAAATCATTACTTCACACATTTGAATCCTTTCAATCCATGCACATTAGTGAATGTGATCTAGGTATTATAGGATTTGGCCTACGCCCGGTAGCACTCACATTTTTTGACCCAAGGGAGGTAGATAAATGGTAGAAAGAGGAATTTTGGGATCTAGATTTTGTGCAATTCTTGTACATATCATTGTACTTCCCTAACCTTTGCATAATTCATCAGGTTTTGGTCACTAACATAGGCTAATTTGTGATTTGTTCAATTATATAGTTTGGTGACATCAGAAGGCTATTCTACAGAAGTTTTGTATTGCATCATATGCATGGATTCCTTGGGTTCCTCAGTATTCACATTAATTTTTAGGAGTTCATCACATTCTACACATCTAATGTCATGATCTACTTTGTGCAAATGCTCATGCATGCATACTTGTTGTGATGGTTTGCTACTGGAAGTTGCTATCTCTTCATCAGAGGAAGTGGAAGCATCTTCTATGTGTGTCTTTCCATTTTCATCAACTACCATATTTTCTCCCTTTTGCTTAATGATTTTACTAGGATCTATTTTTATACCTAATTCTTTAAATATTTTTTCCATTCATTGTATTTTTTCTTCTTGTTCCTCATAAGAGGATTTTTTGAATAGGGTTAAAGGTCTTTCTGGCTTAGGTGCTAAAGGATCATAGGGTAAGAACTTTGGAGGTTTCAATTCTACATAATATCTCCGTGATTTTGATGGTGTTCTGAATAAGGATTTCTTTTCCTTTTTATGTTCATAATATTCTTCTAATGGATCTCCTAAGTTTGGGAAGAGTTGATGGATAGGAAGATCTTCAGTATTAATATGGATTCCATACTCTAGGTTTGTAGATCCTACCGATAAGGCTTGTTGGCCAAAAGGTAATAGCGTTTTAATACTGACAGAACTAAATAATTTTAAACTTAATCTAGTGCCTATCGTGCAATAAATACTTTGATCTATAATATATAGTGGAATATATGTTATTAACATTAAACTATTAAACAAGTATGGATTTGAGAGAGTGTGTGTGAAATTTGGGATTGTGATGATTAAAGCATCTGACACTAATCTTCATTTGGCTTGAGTAATTATGGCTTCTTGAAAAGATTTGAACCTTCTATCTATCAAGGAAATCTAGTAGGGTTTTTTGAGTCTATAGTTAAAATGAGGATGGATGTGAATAGCAATTTTAGAAAGGTAAATATATTGATATCTGAGCCATTTCTTTCTTACCATAAAATGCATTCCAAAACAGCAAGGAAGATACCTAAAAAGTGGCATTGCAACAAGAACAACTTAAACAAAAACAAATTTGATAATGAGGGAAATTTGCAACCAAATTGTAGACCCAAAATACAGTTCGTGGTGGAGGAGGAGGAGATGACCGTTGGTGGTTGAAAAGTGCAAAATTTTTTCAAAATAGAAAAATATGATTATTGCATCACTCTCTCCCAAGGTAAGAAATGAAGAAAAAATTGTCTATATAAATGCATAGAACTTCCTTCTTCTAATCAAAAAATCTTCCCAGCAATCTCAATCTTGTAATGACGGATTCTACTTTCTTCTTGTTCACTTGCTTCTTCATTGTTTGTAGGTTTTTCTTCTTTGTTCTACTGTCACACATGGTAGTGAAGAGATAGGTTTCTGCCTGCAATGTGCTGTAGACCAACAACAATAATGCAGGAGAGGAGGCTCATAGGAAGAAAATAATGCAAAGTGTG
This sequence comes from Gnetum montanum, assembly GCA_015680685.1. Lineage (NCBI taxonomy): Eukaryota > Viridiplantae > Streptophyta > Gnetopsida > Gnetales > Gnetaceae > Gnetum > Gnetum montanum. Next base: position 710,471 of record MNCI01027637.1, read on the forward strand.
AAGGAAAAATTCAAGAACAGGAGGCAACTACTTGTGATTTGCTTGCCCACTACTCATCTTAGTGTGGATCTTCTTAGTCCTGCAAATATAATGTCAGCCAAGGCTACCATCAAAGGAGCATGTGATGAAAATGTGGAACCTTCAGTGGCTAGGAGAGTTGCTGTTGTCAAGAAGAAGAAGAGGAGAAGTGAATGGGACAACAACTTGGAGAAGTTGGGTTATGTTTGTCCCAGGGTTGTTCCTAGTAGAAAATAGAGTGTTGGGGATGTTGTTGCAAATGGTAATAATAAGAATGGGGATGGGGGTGGTAAGATCAATGTAAGTAGGAGAAGGAAGTAGGTGGTGTCAGTAGCCTTAGGATTGCTCGTGGTAAAGATATATTCATTTCCAGGGGTGTGGAGGATGGGGATTATCTCAGAGTTAAGAGGAGCATTGGTTGTTATTTCAGCTTTGATGGTGTCTTCCCTGAGAGTTCCACTGAGGAGGAAGTTTATAATGCAAGGTTAGTATGATTTTTTTATTCTCTCTTTTTGTTTTAGTTATTTTTATAGTTTTTTTTTGTGATTAGTTGGATCTTATGTAAGGTTTTAAGGTTTCTTTCCCTTGATAGTTTGTTTTCTTTCAATACTGTGATAGGTTCACTTTTCCATATTTTTGTTGGTTTTGTTTGTAATTTTGAGAAGGGCTTGGAATTTTATCCCATGAATGCATGATCATAAAATTTTTAATCTTTTTGAACTTAGTTGAGTCTCTTATTTGTGAATTATTATCATAGTGCAAGTAGGATTAAATTGGTCAACTCCTTTGTGTTTTAGTTAGTATTCACTTGGTTATTTATTGACCTAGCCTTACATTGAACAAGCTGACTCAAAACCATTGATTAGCTAATTTAAATCATGAATAATTTAGGAAATTAGAATAATAAATTTGCACAATAAATTTACCTTGGCAAGCTACTTCTACTGTTGATGAATGAACTCTTACATTTGATCTCTTTGAGCATCAACATTTCGCAGGTGATGATTTTGTATGGTCAATGCTTCATTCTCTTGGCACATCTAATCTAAGTCCTTTTTGATTGAGTACATGTTGACTTCTACCATGAACTATTTGAAGATGACCATTACTACTTCCTCCTTAGACTTTTGAAATCATTCTTGAAGCTATTTGATAGCTTTATCTCTTGTCATTGTTAGGCTAAGGATTGCTTGTTCTGTAAGTCAGGCATGAAGTTTAGCAACCTTCATGGCTAAGTGTTGATTTTTCTCTTGAGTTATTTCTAGTTGCCCCTCCAAAATGATGCATCTACCCCTTGCATTTAGCAGCTCCAACTGGGTTGTAGTGATGTTCTCCAAGAGATCAAAGATGTCTGGAGTCGGTTGCCTGGTTCCTACCAATCATTCCAACAACTGTTCATGTTGGGCTATGTTCAATTTTCTGTTGACCATGCCTACAGAAATTTGCACATCTTGGAGTGCAGATACATCTAGTACAGATGCCATGGGTGCATTTAGTACTTAAGATACATAGTTAGGTACCACTTTTATTGCTGTCTCCTACCCTTGGTGCTACATCACCAAGATAGTTGCCTCTTCCCCCCCCTCCAACCTCATCAAGAAAGTGGTAGCGTTCCCAGAGATTTCTGGGAATAAATGGTGTGTTGCTAGTGACATCATTACCTTTCAAGCATTGGGATCCAACCTCAAAGGTAGCTACATTCTTTGGGTAGAGAAAATGGGACCACCCCTCTCCATTTGACTCACTGCTCAGGCCATCTCATTAAGGTGACTCATCACTGGTTGATACATAGATGGATCCACCCCACTCATTCCTACTTATTGCACTTGTTCACTTAAGAGTTATTCTTAGATTTGTTGTAGATGCTTAAGGACTACACAAGCCTTCAGTGTTGTCTCTTGAGTGGGTGGTGGTGGTGGCAGCTCCTCTTCTTAAGGTGTGGTTGGCATCTTATCCTTCATGATTTCTACCCATGAGGCCAAGGGATCATGCTTGAGAGTATCATTAGAATAGCGAACAATGCCTGTCCTTTTGCAAAGTTTTCTAATAAGGCATGGAAAGGGCAGGGTCTTCCTTCCACATTCATTCTCCTTGAAGTGCTTCTTGATCTCCAAATAAATTAGTTGTGGAAGATTAATGGGAAATTTCCTGCTTAGAGTGGCGCATGCTTGGGTGGAGAAAGCAATCACCTTGCTTGGCCTCATTGTTGGATTGAGGTGCTAGGCTACAATCTTGAAATAAATCCACACTATTGGTGTGAGTGCACCATACTCCTTATGGTCCACCTCATAGCATCACTAGGTCCATTCCCTTTTTTCCTCAGGATCATCTTTTGTTGACATTTCTGCCAACTCTATTCTATTGTTTGATAACCCTAGTGCTTGTGCAATAGCCTCTGCTGAGTAGAACACTTGAATGTCCTTGATTTTTACAATGGGCCTTGGCCTTTAGCTATTCTAGAAGAGATAGGTTTGTTCCATGTATCTTTCCCCATTAGATGTGATGACTGACCACATGGGAGAGGTTAGCAATTGTGTCTTGACATCCTCTGGAGCTTTTTCCAAAAATGGTCCAAATTTTATCTCTTGAAGAACTAATCTTTGGATTTATCAGGACTTGATGATGTCTAGGAAAGCTTGAGTTAAAGTGACTTCAAGCATTGGCACAGGTCTAGGTGCTTATCCTTGTTGGGATTTTTTGGTAGGCACTTCTTCCTCTAGAATCTATTGAACAGATTCAACTTTGGGTTCCTCACAAAGAGGTCCAGTTGCATGGGTCACCTCTTGTTGTTCTTGGCCTTGTTCTTGCTAGCCCCTTCCAACTCTAGGTCATTTCTCCTGTGGTTGTGAGGGTGCTCCTTTTTGCATATGCTTTTGTTTAGGTGCCATCTATAATCACAATAAGATCATGGATTAGCAATCATTGTGTAACCTTAAAATAATTGGAATACCTTAACTCTTGAGGATAGTTACACTTGGCTAAGTTGTGATTATGGCTAATTTAATTAACTCAATTGTTAATTTTATTTATGCATTATCATTGATAAATTATTTTAGAGGTTGTTTGAAGGGTTAACTATCAAAAGAGTTGATATTTTTATGTTGTTAAGGTTACTAACCCTTAGGGGGAGTTAGAAAAATTTTGAAAATTTCATTGGAAGCCTTAAGGTTTGCAACCCCCATGATAAAGATCTTACCTTTGGTAAGTGCAAGATTGAAAAACAAAGTGATTTGGATAAACGGTTTGAAAGTTATGGCCTTTGAAAAATTGCAAAAATTCCCCGTGTGTTATGAGTAAATTGCAAAAAATTCCAAAGTGTTTGGTGGTATATATAGTATTTTTGCACTACATTAATGAGGCGTCATTGATGGGGCCTCATCGATGTAGTTATTGACCATTGTTGATTTCTGTTGACTTTGGTCAAACTTTTAAAATACAAGGAATTTTTCGATGAATTTGGGATCAAATAAAAGCTTAGAAGAACAAGAATAGTATGAAATCATGAGAAGAGGACATTGAAGTTCATAAATTTGAAAAAATGAAGAAAAATTGATTTAATGGATGAATGCAATAAAATATTAAGGAGTACTGAGTGGTTTACACAATGGAAAAGATGAAATATAGGATTGTAGTGATGTCAAAGGTAAGGAAACTTAACTAATCAAGCCAAAAGCTATGCAAGTGGGTCCTCCTCGTAGTAGGCTCATGCCCTTTTGCCCTTGCATAACCTCAACTAAGGGGTTTGTGGGTCCCATAGTCAATTTAATGATCATGACAAGTTAAGGACTTGAAACACCACAAAAATTTTGGCTAACACTTGAAGACAGAAATCAAGCTAAGTCATGTTGGTTCTCAGCATGACCAAGCTTAGAAGCCTCAAAAATAGCATCAAACAAAGTCAAAGCAAGCAAGTAAAAGTTCCCTGGGATCCACAGATGACTACGATGACATCTGGCATCAAACTTGGCAAATCTTGAGCTCAAAATACTTTGTTTTCACTAAGTATGCATCTTGTACGCTGGCCTACACATGCCCAGCGTAAGGCCCAGTGTACAGCAACTTTCGGGGCTCAAAAACTCATCAAAACATGCTAAAGTGGAGCGTCTGGACCCCCCAGGACCTTCCCCAAGGTTCCCAGCAGGTCTCAGGCACTTGAAAATCGAATTTTGGGCTCCAAATGATGATCTTCCATTTCTATACGCCCAGCGTGTACGCTCCGGCGTAACTGCTACAGTGCTCCTGCGTAAATGCTACAGTGCTCTGGCGTAACTGCTACAGTGTTACAGCGTAACTGCTACAGTGCTCCGGCGTAATTGCTACAGTGTTACAGCGTAACTGCTACAGTGCTCCGGCGTAACTGCTACAGTGCTCCGGCGTAACTGCTACAGTGCTTCGGCGTAAATGCTACAGTGCTCCAGCGTAACTGCTACAGTGCTCCGGCGTAACTACTACAGTGCTCCGGCGTAAATGCTACAGTGCTCCGGCGTAAATGCTACAGTGCTCCAGCGTAAATGCTACAGTGTTTCAGCGTAAATGCTACAGTGTTCTAGCGTATACGCCAGCATCCATCAGCGTATACGCCCAGCGTATACGCCAGCATCCATCCAAGTTCGCACTCCCAGCAAGTCCAGCGTATACGCCTAGCGTATACGCTGGCCTGATGTAGCGTATACGCCTAGCGTATACCATGTTTCTAAATGTGCACGCCCGGTCTATACGCCACGTGTCTCCCAGTCCGATTTTCCCGGTAACCCTACCCCTATAAATAGCCCAGTTTTCTGCATTTTCAGGGGGGACAAAATTTCTAACAGAGCAGACCCACACCAATTACACTGCTGGGGCCTTTCGTCTGCCTTGTTTCAAAGCCACAACTGCATTTGGACCGATGCACTTTGTAATCAATTCTCAATATAAAATAGTTTACATTTTGCTCAGATTTATTGCAGTTTTCTTCGTTTTTTGGTTTACGTTTACAGGCTCATTTACATTATCGTGCTTGTTTACGGTTTACATTTAATGTGCATTGTTTACGTATAACCCAACATGTTGTAGCGGCAAACGTTGGGGAAGTCCTTGTTTGATCCGCGTGTAGACTATTCAAGGCACTCTGCCTTCGTCCGTTCCAGCTTGCCCTCAAGCGGAGGCAGGGTCAACTATGCTTGTCTGTAGATCTTTCGGTGCTCGTAACGTTCCAGCCTTGCACCGATGATTTCGGTCGATACAGTTTTTGGTGCTAGAAGGAGGGCCCACCGAAAACCTTGATTGCAAAACTTACAGCATCTACGCTGCCAAACTAAACCCCAGCGTCTACGCTGCTAACAGACTACAGCGTTTACGCTGCCAAACTGAAACCCCAGCGTCTATGCTGCAAAATTGAAACCCCAGCGTCTACGCTGCCAAACTGAAACCCCAGCGTATACGCTGCTACAGTGTTTCAGCGTAAATGCTACAGTGTCAGCGTAAGCGTAAGCTACAGTGTCTCAGCGTAAGCATAAGCTACAGTGTCTCAGCGTAAGCGTAAGCTACAGTGTCAGCGTAAGCGTAAGCTACAGTGTCTTTGCGTAAGCATAAGCTACAGTGTCTCAGCGTAAGCGTAAGCTACAGTGTCAGCGTAAGCGTAAGCTACAGTGTCTGCGCGTAAGCGTAAGCTACAGTGTCAGCGTAAGCGTAAGCTACAGTGTCTGCGTAAGCGTAATCTACAGTGTCTCAGCGTAAGCGTAAGCTACAGTGTCAGCGTAAGCGTAAGCTACAGTGTCTGTACACTGCTATAGTGTTCACGCTGCTACAGTACTGCTACAGTACCGCTACAGTGTTTTTTCAACAAAAACACCCAAAACAAGCTCGTTGCAAAGCCAAATTCGCTGCGATTCGCACCAACATGGATCACCTTGTCTAAGGCATACAATACACACAACATAACAATTCCAAGGTGACTTCCTCTTACCCGAGATCGCCATCCGCATACGACTACGGTTCATAATTTTATACTTAGTCAAATTTTCTCCTGTTTACATTGTACACGCAGGACACTTAGAAAAATTCTCAGTGTTCACACACCGAACACTCTGCACACTTAGCCCGAAACACACTCGGTACTCGTTATATGTTACCCCGTCACACATCACCATGGAGTCATCCCCGACCTCTAATGCATGCACCTTCATAGTCCCCACACAAAAACAGTATAACTACATCTGTGTGAAGATTCAGGCCAACCTTCCTCTTGACACCGTAGAACAAGAGGCAAAACGAAACTTCGAGCACATATACATGGGAGGTCACGAATTCGTCCCCTCTGTATATGACATCATCCCCCTTTCTGAACCTCAGCATAAACTCATCTCC
>MNCI01027637.1:717580-783884 GCA_015680685.1 Gnetum montanum
TTAAGTCAAAACTGTACTACCTAAGTGCTCAAACGTTGAGCCAAGCGTTCACATAGATCAAGAACATTGAACAAGCTGCACAAGCCAGCAATGACCCTGCCTATGTGGCTTACAAGAACCAATACGTTGCCAAACAAAAGGCAACAATGGAAACTGTAGCCGCAAGCACAAAAACAACTAACACTAGTACCAACTAGCCTGCAACAACAGGGGCCACCCCAAGGCCTAACTTTCAACGCAAAGATCGCTCTAAGTACACACCTCTACCTGCACGACCTTCAGAACTCCTCGAGCAACTCCTTAGAACTGGGCAAATCCAGTACAAACACGTAGCGGAGAATGCTCGCCGCCGACATGATAGGTACTGCGAGTTACTAAGGAACCCCACCTTAGCAGCACCAAATGAGCCCCCAGTTCCACGACATTTCAAGTTAGACCAATTCTGTTATTACCACCAGATGTCTGGTCACAATACCGACACCTGTTGTGCGTTAAAGGATGATCTACAAGCAATGATAGAACGGGGCCAACTGAACGTCAACACCCTAAATCAACTGAGCACAGACAATGCCTCCTATGTCGTAAGCTCCATTGGCATAGATAGTAAGCCTAAACCTGTGCAGCAACCTTTTGTGATCCGTGTGCCTCCTAGCAAGGCAACAATCCCCTCCACCTCCACGAGTAAGGGGCCTCCCATCGTCATCAAGGTGCCACCTAAAGCACCGACGACACCTTTCGTGGTCAAGGTGCCACCACCTCACACATCCGCTAAGACGTTAAACTGGCAAGATTCAGTACAATTCCGAGCTCCGAAGACACCCTTTGTGGTCAAAGTACCACCATAGTCGTCCGCTAAGACGTTAAACTGGCACGACGCACCAACGACAACAGCTACGAAACCTTTTGTTATAAAGGTGCCACAACAAGCTAGTCAAATACCAACAACTCCTCCTAAACTACCATTTGTCATAAAAGTGCCACCGCGCAATGGCCCCTCACCTACCCAGAGCCCAACCATAGGAAACGTCTCAATCTCTCCTCCCTCAAGAGTCAACCTTGCCAACAACACAGATAAGCCTACCAAATGGCAGCAGAAGAGGAAAAATGAACAACGAACAATGCCCATAGCCAAAACAAAGGCCACACCTAGTATACAACAACTAAACACTGGGGGCCCTGCCCCTAATCCCAAACAAACCAGGCCTAAGCCCTCAACCCACACAGAGGCAACCAACACAATGGTAGACAACACAGACTTTGTAGCTACACTCTCCCAGGTGAAACAAACGCTCAAACAAAAAAACACAACCATGAGCCTGTACGACCTAGTCATGACATCATCGGCTCATCGTGAAGCCTTAGCACAAACATTAGCATCCATTCCTATTACAGAGGACATCCCTGCTAACATGGAATCCATCCGTACAATGATTTCACAACACACACCAAAAGGATTGGGTTCAAACACCTTAGCCTTTAGTGATGATACAATTAAACGTGACCCTGAACGAGGGGAAGTCAAAACAGCTTCATTATCGATTAGTGTACGTGTTGGGAAATGTACCATTTGCAGAGTGCACGTTGATGACGGTGCGGCAACAAACGTAGTTCTATACTCCGTCATCGACAAACTAGGCATGGCAGATGAGATCATGCCAACAGAAACCACGTGTTTAAAGTCTTTCAATGGATCATGTGTCACAGTCAGGGGCACAATCAACTTAGCCTTTGTGGCAGGAGAACAATTCCCCACCAGTGCAGAATTCACTATCATAGAAGAGATGCCCAGTTTCAACATGATTCTTGGCAGACCTTGGCTAGCACAACAACGAGCCGTCTCCTCACCGATACATCAAAAAATCCACCTTCCATACGAAGGTGGAAAAATCATTATACATGGCGACAACACTCTCTTTCAAGCTGACCACAACATAGACATGTCACAGGTCTTGAAAGAGGAGCCTCTTGAAGCAACACCCACAAGAACAAACACAACACCTAAAGCTAAAACGCCCGAACGAGGGGTAAAAACTGAAAGCCTCCCAGAGCAAACTAGCGCGCCTCCTAGACCATGTCCGACTAAGAAACAACCACATAATCAAGACTCCCCTGCGGCCAAAGACATATCTAACCATGGCCCACTCTTCACCTTTGTTCGTTATGTATACATCACCTTAGTTTGCATTGTACTAGCTTACGCGCTTGCATGTGGCCTGAAAAGGCCTTAAACTAGGACACGTGGCCCGAAAAGGCCTTCAACTACTACCTTTTCACATTATTTTCCATTCACTTGTGCATTTCGATTCATGTTTTCTGCAGTGGCTATTTAACATCGTTTTCTCTAGTTGCTTTTGTTTACAGGATCGCACAGACGCACATGCATGCATCCACACTTCGTCCTGGCATCATGACGATAAACTGATACCACGGAACGTCCGCAATGACAATAAACTAGCACCTGTACGGTATGACATTAAACTGCTACAGTTTCATTCATCAGAGTCCGCTAAGACTATAAACTAGCGTGCCTCTTCATAGTCTGCCACGACTATAAACTAGCATCGTACCGTCCGCTACGACGATAAACTGGCAAAGTCCAACGGGTTACGACGTAAAACTAACCCACGACAGTCCACTAAGACTATAAACTGGCCATATTATTTCTGGAATATTCTTCTGTGGCTGTAATTCATGACATTTCTTCATCAACGCCTACTGCATCATTCATCCCACCGGCTCCGACAACACTATTGCTGCTCATTTTGTTTGCCTTAAGTTTCACATGGGGCCTCCATTTGCATCAGTCACATTCATGTCTGAAGTGTTCGCTAACTCATTCACTTGTGGTTTTCTTGTCTTCTTCAAGTTGTGTTTGCAGGATGACACCCAGTGGTGCTCGTACATCGATACACTTCATCACGGTGACAAGGTGCCACATTGTTTCTGACGCACGCAACCAGGTTAATCAATCTGTTCAAAAGTACATTTCCCATTCCCAATACATTCTCCATTCCCCCAACACTCTTATTCCCTTTCCTACCTAGTTACAGTTCCCAGTACACCCCAAAACTTTGAGCCTACTGTTACATGCTGTGACACTCTCAAGCAACGGCAACACACAATATGGCACATGAGCATGAGTGTAAAATTGAAAGAAAGCTCTTTCCAAAAAAAAAAAAACAAAGAGACAAAAAAAAATAACAAAAAAAGAGCAAAAAAAAAAAAAGAGCAAAGAGCATAATGAACCACAAGACCCTTGGCATGTCCCATAAGCCTCAGGTGGGAAGGCAGTTGCCTTGGAAACAAACACTCATGTCTCAAAAGCTCAAGTGACATCTCATTGCGTAGCTTTGGCTCTCCACCAACAGGTTTTCTTTAACACCAAACAAAGGGCCTGTTCCTCCAGAGAACGTAACCCACCATCACATGGCCAACAAGTCCTCTTAAACACTAAACAAGAGTCTTGTTCCGCCAAAGGATGCACATCTCATGCCTTGATTCCAAGTCTGCTAAACAATGGCTATTGTCAAGGATCAGCATGACCCGTATACACGCCAGAGCATTCCCTTTACCATGTATAATCCCTTGATCAGGTCCCAATCCCAACAATTTTCATTTTCCTATCCAGCTACAAACTTTATTTCCCCAATCCCATGTACTACTGAACACAGTGCAATGACATCTGGCCAACTGCTCAAGGATAATGTTTGCACCTTGTTTGCTTGTGGTGTTTTGTACTTCTTTGTTGATGCCTCTAGGGTCAATTCCTCCAGACATCAACAAAGAGGGGCCAATGAAACACCACAAAAATTTTGGCTAACACTTGAAGACAGAAATTAAGCTAAGTCATGTTGGTCCTCAGCATGACCAAGCTTAAAAGCCTCAAAAATAGCATCAAACAAAGTCAAAGTAAGCAAGTAAAAGTTCCCTGGGACCCACAGATGACTACGATGATATCTGGCATCAAACTTGGCAAATCTTGAGCTCAAAATACTTTGTTTTCACTAAGTATGCATCCTGTACGCTGGCCTACACATGCCCAGCGTAAGGCCCAGCGTACAGCAACTTTCGGGGCTCAAAAACTCATCAAAACATGCTAAAGTGGAGCGTCTAGATCCCCCAGGACCTTCCCCAAGGTTCCCAGCAGGTCTCAGGCACTTGAAAATCGAATTTTGGGCTCCGAATGATGGTCTTCCATTCCTATACGCCCGGCGTAGACGCCGGCGTGCAGCCAGCGTAGACAGACTTTCGGGCCCCAAAAATGCATCAAAACGTGCCATAATCGAGTGTCCAGACCCCCCAGGTACTTCCCCAAGGTTCCCAGCAGGTCTCAGACACTTGAAAATCGAATTTTGGGCTCCAAATGATGATCTTCCATTTCTATACGCCCAGCGTGTACGCTTGGGCGTAACTACTACAGTGCTCCGGCGTAAATGCTACAGTGCTCTGGCGTAACTGCTACAGTGTTACAGCGTAACTGCTACAGTGCTCCGGCGTAAATGCTACAGTGTTACAGCGTAACTGCTACAGTGCTCCGGCGTAACTGCTACAGTGCTCCGGCGTAACTGCTATAGTGCTCCGGCGTAAATGCTACAGTGCTCCGGCGTAAATGCTACAGTGCTCCNATACGCCCAGCGTATACCATGTTTCTAAATGTGCATGCCCGATCTATACGCCACGTGTCTCCCAGTCCGATTTTCCCGGTAACCCTACCCCTATAAATAGCCCAGTTTTCTGCATTTTCAGGGGGGACAAAATTTCTAACAGAGCAGACCCACACCAATTACGCTGCCGGGGCCTTTCGTCCGCCTTGTGTCAAAGCCACAACTGCGTTTGGACCGGTGCACTTTGTAATCAATTCTCAATATAAAATAGTTTACATTTTGCTCAGATTTATTGCAGTTTTTTTCATTTTTTGGTTTACGTTTACAGGCTCATTTACATTATCGTGCTTGTTTACGGTTTACATTTAACGTGCATTGTTTACGTATAACCCAACGTGTTGTAGTGGAAAACGTTGGGGAAGTCCTTGTTTGATCCGCGTGCGGAACATTCAAGGCACTCTGCCTTCGTCCGTTCCAGCTTGCCCTCAAGCGGAGGCAGGGTCAACTGTGCTTGTCCGTAGACCTTTCGGTGCTCGTAACGTTCCAGCCTTGCACCGACGATTTCGGTCGGTACAGGACTAACTCGAAAGAATCCACTCAAGAATCCCAACACATTAGACTAAGACATAGAGCATAACATAGAACCCGACAGTGAGGTGAATTATCGTAGCATGGGTGGATGATAGAGAAGGTGGAATGGAGTTCCAAATTAAGTTCATAAGAAGTCCCTTGTGAAATGTTTGGTTAAAATGACTCGAGAAGTTCCATCCTTAGTCTAGACCAAAACCATTCACTTTTAGTGACTTTGCATACCACTCTAAGACTGATCCGCCCACTCGAGACACAAGAGTGCTTCCAAAAAACAACCATCACTCCACAAAGAGGAGATAAAGGAGTAGGAAGTGAGAGAAAGAGAGAGAGGGCCTTAGTTAGATGGAACCTTTAGGCATAGATGCATGTTTTTCGAGTTCCATAACTAGTGCTTGTAGCTCTTCTATTTGTCTAAGGGATGTGCTTTGAATTCCCATAGTATTTTTTTTTGAAATGGAAACCACACCATGCTAGGACTTATTCATGTCAAAGGGGTGTGATTTGAATTCCCATAGTTTTTTTAAATGATGGGAATCACACCATGCAACAACATTATTTTTACTTCCTTCAGTGGGTGGTATGGAACGGTAAGAAGTTCGCAACAAATACTCAAGCATTCAAGAAAGAAGAAGAGTACAAAGAGTATTAAGTCCCCTTAAAGTCACATCCTTTACAAACCTTTGGATCCTTCCTAATTCTAGAACTACCCAAGTCACCGATTGATTAAAATTTTCTTTCAATGGAAGGGACTTAAAATTCCTAGAACAAGGAAAACCATAGAGTTCATTTGGATGGGTGGATGACATGGACTCATTGCTTGTTCCATGAAAAGTAAATCATGTCAAAGTCATTAGACATCAGAATTCAAAAATAGAAACCAGACATCAACAATCACACATTAAGCACAAACCATCATTAGTAAATAGCAACAACAACATTAAGTCCTATGACAATAAAACAAATTTATTTTTAAAAACGAGAAAATACCACACTTAAAAAAAAGGAAAAAAAAGCAAAATATATAAAAAAGTGTAAAATAGTCAAGAAAGTTAAAAGGTACTAAAAATGGTAAAAAATTAGGAAAATTCAAAAATTAAAAAAGAAATTGTAAAATCAAAAGTTTGTAAAATCAACAATGTGAACCAAAGGTAGAAAAGCTGAGATACCATGATAATGGTCAACATTGATGGCCATCTTCCCCATGATTGAGTTGTAGGAAGGAGATCTAAAAAATACAATGTGGTTGTCCATCTATTGAGGTAGTAGTTATGTTAGCCAGTCTTGGTTTTAGGAAAGGTTTGACTTGTTGGATATTGACCAACTACTTTTTATTTGGGCTTTTAGGTTTGTAAATTATCATGGCCCTAGAGGAAAAGGTTTGATCAATTATATAAGCTCCTTCCCATAATGTTTAAAATTTTGTCTTTTGAGGTACATGTGTGGGGTTCCAATAAAGAACCTTATCTTTGGGTTAAAGTTTTACTTTCCTGATTCTAAGGTCATGATGCTACTTACTGAATGCCTTGTTCATCTCATTCAAGGATAGGGCCACTAAGTGATTTTCTTCTAGCACATTCAGATTAATCAATCTTTCCTTCTGTGCTAAACTTAGCTCAAGGTTTAGACCATAGGCCATTGAGAGTGTACAAATCTCAAATTGAATTGGAAGCATTGGAAGTTTCCTATACATTAACTCATATGAAGAATATCCAATAGGAATTTTTTAGGTTGAATGATAAGTCCAGAGAGCATTGTTAATTTTTGTACTCTAGTCCTTCCTATATTTGCTAATGGTCTACATAAGTAATTTTGTAATCTCCTGGTTGGTTACCTCCACTTGACCGTTGGCTTGGGGATGGTAAGGTGATGTTAATTTGTCTTCTATCCCCAAGTGTTGTGTTAATTTTCTAAATGTAGCACCTGTGAAATGAGTTCCATTATCAGAAATTAGTGAATGTAGAACCCCAAACCTATTCATGATATTTTGTAGAATAAATTTGGTAGTAGTGGATGATTTATAATCAATAAAGACTAATACTTTTGCCCATTTTATGTAGTAGTCAACTACTACTATAATATACACTTTCCTATTAGACATGGGTGTGATGGAACCCATGAAGTCAATGCCTCATATGTTGAAAGGCTCAAGTGGCTCACATTGACAATGTTCACAAGACTTGATGAACTGGTGGGCATCCCTAAAGACTATGGGTTAATAGTATCCTACCATCAATATTTTCATAGTCATGTGTCTTCCTACATAATGGCCTCTACAAGGCCCTTCATTAGCATCCTAGAGAATGCATAGTTGATCTTCGTTAGGAACACACCAACAGATTAGGCTGTCAACACACATCTTGTAAAGGTGTCCATTGATTTCCGTGAAGTATTTGGCCTAATGAAGAAATTGTTGATTTTTCCTAAAATCTAAGTCTTGTGGCATCTCTTGAGTGATACGATATGTGAGGATGCCATTATACCATGTTGCTTTTTAGGTGTTTGTTTAGTTATTGCTCAAGTAAAGAGGAGTTCGTCTGGAAACTGATTAGAGAGGAGCCTCTACTTCTCTTTGTTATTCCATCTTAAGCTAGAGAGGTGGTTAATGATCACATTCTCAGTCCCTTTTTGATCTACCATAGTAAGATTGAATTCCTATAAGATCACAAGCCACCATATAACATGAGGGCTCACCATCGGCTTATTCATAAGGAAGAAAAATGTACTATGGTCCGTATGCATAAATACTTTGTAATGAGGCACATAGTACCTAAGCTTTTCTAGTGTGTACAACATTATCATTAATTCTTTCTCTATGGTGGTGTCATTAAACTGTGCCCCCACAATACTTCTACTTGTGCAATGGATATAATATGGACATTTCTTATTATCCATCTGTGTGAGCACTACTCCCAAAGCATAGTTAGATTCATCTTTCATGATATGGAATGGTTTGGACCAATCTAGTGCTCATAGGATTGGTGTTTCTATGAGTTTCTCATTTAATTTTTGAAATGCATGTTCTTATTACTTGGTCTAAATGAAAGGTGCATCCTTCTTTGTAAGTTCTACCAATGACTTTGCAATCTTAGAGAAGTTCTCAATACATTGTCGGTAGTAACTAGTGTGTCTAAGGAATGACTAGACATCTTTTATGATCTCTGGTTGACATGTTATTTCTTGGATGACCTTTTTTGGATCTACCTCAATCCATTTCTACAAAATTTGATGCCCTAGTACTATGCCTTTTTGGACCATGAGATGGCTCTTTTGCTAGTTGAGCCATAGGTTTGTCTCTACACATCTCTTTAGTACTTGCTCAAGTTGGTCTAAGGCTTCCTCAAATGTAGCTCCATAGGTGGAGAAGTCATCCATGAGGACTTCAACACTACTACCAACTTGTTGTTAAAATATACTTAAGACCAAGCATTGAAATGTTGCAAGGGCATTAAATAGGCCAAATAACATCTTACAGTATGCAAAAGTCCCCTAGGGACTTGTGAATGTTGTCTTGGCTTAGTCTTCTAATGCAATTTGGATTTGGTTATAGCCACCATAACCATCCAAGAAACTATAATAACAATGCTTGGATATGGTATCTAACACTTGATCTACAAATGAAAAAGGAAAATGATCCTTAAATATCATCATATTTAATAGCCTAAAGTTGATGCAAACCCATCATTTACCATCCTTCTTTGGTACTATGACGAGTGGGCCAACCCACTCACTATCCATGATTGGATAGATGAACCCTACCTTGAGGAGTTGCTCTATCTCCTCATTGATGATTTATTTTATTGATTATTTGTTTTAATTTGGGATTCAACTACCTTTATGGCTACCTTCTAGGCTTCATGGCTGGGTTAGTGTAGATGCGATGCTAGCATATCCTTGGATAGATTCCTATTAGCTTTGGATATACCAAGCAAAGGCTACTGATCATTTATTCATCACTTTCAACAACTATTCTTTGTATTTAGGAGCAAGTTTGGCATTAATGATGACTAGTTTACCATTCTTCAAAAATGCATACTTCATACCAGCTAGTAAAGTTTTTAGTTCTAAGGGCTCCTACTTGAAGTGATTAGGGATCTCCAACTCTCCCCAATAGGTATCATCATCTTCACTAGAGAGTTGGAAATGAACTTGTTCAATTTTGTCTATGCCTTCAACATATGCACATGTTACACTCTTGGTTGGCTCCATGCATATTGTGCTACTATTTAAATTAGCTATCAGCCACTAGGTGCCCTCCTACTTTGTGGTTTTAGCATACAAACACTGTTGAATATTAATTTCTTGTGCACAATGATTTCATACCTTAATATATATGCTCTTTATAGACCAAATATTTTGCACACAATTACATCCATTATCATTGTATGCAATGCATGGAATAAAATTCTTCTTTGTTTTTCCTAGCTCATTTTTCTTGGATATTTCTAAGGATAGGTCCCTTATCCCCATTTGGACATCGACTATGCTTAACCAAGTCCTTTCCATAATGATGGGGAACTCAATTTTGCAATTGTCCACCTTGATTACTAGAAAATCAGTAGGGTAGGTGAAACACCATAAAATTTCAGAACCCTTATGCTTTAGTAGAGTCTTGGAATCTGGGAAAGGACTTCCACCAGTGTAGCATCATGATGGTTTGGCAGGAAAGTGTTGGCACTGAGGATAGACTATCTAGTCTGGCAAATTTTCTATCTCCAGGGATGATAGGCCTGCTAGACTCTCTAGCCTGCCCAACTGGACAATTGACCCAGCTGATAGTCTACCCAGAGACCATGCTAGGAGTTATCGAAAGTGTTTGGGATGAGTAAAATAGTTTGGCAAGTTTTCTAGTGAAGAAGTCTGCTATGCTACGTTATGCTATGTAGCATAGCAAGCCTTGAAAGATAACCGCTCAAGCATCTAAATGTGGATTGACAAAATGATTGCAAGACAAGTTAGGATTTAGCCAACACAAGGTGCTACGCTATGTAGCATAGAAAAGGTAGAGCAGAAAGGCCCATCTTGCCAAGTGATTCCAACAAGAAGACTACACTTTAGCAAGACTTTGACCTCTAAAACTAGTTGCCCCACTTAGCCCTTAGGCCTCGAGCAAAGTTTCTTGCTAGAAAATGGCGGATTGAATAAGGAAGCATGATACACTAGCTGCTACATTGTGCTAGGCTACATAGCGTAGCAACAATGCAAAAATAATAGAAGTGTTCCAAACATAAATTCAACAAGTTTGAAGGCTTCCTAGCATGAAGGACAAAAGTTGTAGTTGTTTGCCTAACCAAGCCTTAGACAAATGCTCTTCGGCTCCTACGCAAATTTTTGTCAAGACTAGTGGCTATGCTATGCTACACTATGTAGCATAGTACAACATAGCAGGTAGCTACTTACGCTACACCAATGTGCTCAATAGCATGAGTAGTGCAACACTGGCATGGAAGCATCAAGATGTCTTCGAGAAGCTCTAGAACTTATTGGCAACAATCTTTCTCACTCTGGTAGTTTTACTTCATTTTACATACCCCTCGTCAACTCCCAAAAAATTGTTCCTATGCTTGACCCTACTTGTAAGAGTAAGGAAGATGTAGTCCTAGAGAATAGGCTCCATTTTTCTTACATTATTAGCACACTGGATTTCGGCACATGCAGTTTTGGTGGTATGGTCACAGAGGAACAAAGTTCACATGCAACATTGCACACCTACACGGTACGGACATGTTAGCATCTTGTGGGGCCAAGGACATGTGGCATCCAGACCATGTTTCTCTCCTACTCCTAGCCCTATAAATACCCTGGTAAAAAATGCTTAGGGGATTGGATTTTTGGTGTAGTTAGGTTTTAAGTTGACTTTCAGATAGCATAGTTGGCATTTTTGAGCATTTTGGTTACCTTTGAGTTCTTTGGTTGTCTCCAAACATCCCTTGGTGAGTCGAGCATTTTGGCATCTTAGCGAATAAAGTAGTAAGTAGAAGAATTGTGACTATACTCTACGGTGTAACCAGTGTCTCTCTAGTGTTGCATAACCTATTGTACACCTTCCAATAAGGCAAAGGATCAAATCTACAACCTTTGGGACAGTGCACTCTCTCACCTAAATTGTTTTTGCTATTCGCTCACTATCATTGTGTTTTGCACTATTTTCATTACCTTGCATTTATTGATCATCAATTTATTTTGCAGCATCATTTTTGAAAAAAACATTTATGAAAGGTTAAGATACACCTATTAAGTCCCTATCTAATTGACTAGACCATTCAAGGTGCCCCATTTCTATTTCTTTTCAGCATGGCCCTCGTACGGATCTAGGGTTAAACTATTCACCTGGAAACCTCTCGGTGTTGTAGCCATTGATATTTTCAGTTGCTACAATTTTTGGTGCTAGAAGGAGGGCCTTTTTGATGCCCTTTCTACGTCTTACAGGTAGTCCTACATGCTCTCTATACCCCGTCATCCACTAGCGTAAATGGGACACCCTTTTGTGGTTGTTTACGCATTGTGTGGTGCAGACTGGTCATGACGACGGTTTTTTTGGAACTTGGTAGGATGAAAAGCCTCTGATCGCCTATTGATTTCCATGTTTCTCGTTTGTGACTTTGCCTTTTATCACACAAAATGATTTTTCCAACAAGTGCTATTTCTACCTCGAGCCTTGAGGCTGCTTTCTCAGCTCAAAGCACCATAGGTGCCAAGTGGCCACCTAGCCCAATGTTGGTGCGATGCCAGTCTCTTAGGATCTGACATCTGTCACCTGAGTTCTTGGTACAAGATGTAGAGTGTTATGACTTCCTCTATGCAAAGATCTAGGAAAATCTACCTTTGGATCGCCAAGAACTTGAGGACAATTGTAATTTCGAGTTCCTTCATTAGAATGGAAGGGAATTTATCCCTACCCCTGATGTTACCATTCCCTTGATGAAAATGTATCAGTGGATCTTAGACCAGCTAATGTGAGTTAGTAAGTCTAGGGAATGAGATATGACATCTCATTATGACAAAGCATTCTAGGGTGGACAGGAAGACCTAGACTCCCAATCCGAGGGAGGTGGCCAGACTTACCCTACAACCATCCCTCCCACTGTGGTCTTTAGGCCAAACTCACTTTTTGCATCAGCCCCCTTTGTGATTACCATGACTCCACCTCAATCTAAATTTTCATTAGCCATGGGTAGCCATTTTGCACCCTCAGCGTATCAACATGCTCCTTCCTTAGTTTCATTCCTAGGCATTCTCCCTCCTCATTCTGTCCCATCCTCGTACCAAGTGCCGGTCATAGCTACGTTGCCCACCGTGCACACTGTGTCTACTTCATAGCTGCATGGAGTCTTCACTCCTATTCCATCATCTACACCTATTCCACCATGAGTAGCAAGCCCAGCCCCTACCATGTGGTGGACCCCAGCCACTTCGCTCCCTGTTTTGCAATTCTCCTAGATGCCACATTACTCTTACCACTAAGCATACCAAGTCTTGCAGATGTCACAACCAAGTGTGGGACTATGACCCGTCCCATCAGTCATGCAAATGACTAACCCTATAGCACCACCATTAGCTGTCACTCCAACAACACCACCCACTAGGTGGTGGACCTCATAGGTAACACCCTTTGCAGGGGCAGCCCCAATGGTACCCCCTATGAGCTAGGCTACTATCCTTACTACACCACCAATGATGGTTGCCCCTACAACCCCACAACCGTCTATGTCATCTCTGGGACTGGACCAAGGTCCCAACTTATCTAGACCCTCACTGAAGAGATTAAATGTCTCAAAGCTACTGATTTTGACACAGTGCGGGTCATGGATTTCTACCATGACGACCCCATTAGCCCAACCATTTCCATTCTTATGTTACCCCCTGGGATGCCACTTTCCCAATTCACAAAATACAATGGGAAGGGAAATCCTAACACGGATTTAGTCACGTTTAGATCTGAATCTTTATGGTTGCAGTAGTGGCCGCACACTATTATTCGTGTCTTTGCTATGTATTTGATAGGAAAAGCTTTAGATTGGTACCGCATGCCTCCATCTCAACACTAGAGGAGTTGTTGACCTAGTTCGTGACCCGCTTCAAGTATAACTTGAAGCCTGAAGTCACACTGGATCAGTTGATGGGTGTTAAGCAAGACCTGCTGGAGTCAGTGCAAAAGTTTATATAGCAATGGAGCGCTACCTTGAATGAGATCCATGAGCCTATCTTGGAGGCCTATTTGCTAGCTATCTTCAAGGGGGCAGTAAATGATTTCATCAAATACAAGCTATACTACCTAGCCCCACACTCTCATAGTTAAGCTTTCACCCAGACGAAGAGCATCCAAGATGCGGCCGAAGCCAGTAAAGACCCAGCCTATGTTACGTACAAAAATGCATATACCAGAAAATACAAAGAGAAGGGCAAAGAAGTAATGGACATGGTGGTTGCCTTGGCAAAGAAGGCAAATCCCAATAGAAACAATAACAAAAGGGTAGCCACAACATCAACTAACCCCATGCCTAGCTCAAGTAATGCTGCCCAACCCTCCACATCGGCACTAGAGGAATCAACCGAACCTAAACCCAACTTCAAGTGTAAATCTCGCTCCAAATACACCCCTCTACCTGTCAAGCCTTCAGAACTTCTCAAGCAATTTTTGGGGGTTGGGTACATTCAACATAAGTGGATGTCGGAGGAGGCAACCAAATGACATTAGTGGTATTGCAAACTCTTTAGGAACCCCTCCTTGGCTATGCCCAACGAGTCGCTAGTTCCTAAGAACTTTAGGTTGGAGTGGTTCTGTGACTACCATCAACTTTGTGGTCACAACACAGATTACTGTCTAGCATTAAAAGATGACATCCAATGGATGATTGATTAGGGGAAGTTGGTTCTGGATGAAAGCAACCTTGTCTGCCTAGAAAATCAATCCTTGCATGTCTACAAGGATCCCCTCAATGCTAACAAAACAGGGTACATTATCAATACAATTAGCGTAGACAGTAACCCAGAACCGCCATAGGAGCCACTTGTGGTTCATGTGCCTCCACGTAGCATAGCAACACCAACAACGGTAAAAACGATGTTGCAACAATCATTTTTCCTTAAGATTTATCCTTAGACATCCACCCTTGCACCCTTGATATTCAAAACTACATCATCACCCGTGCTAATGCCACAAGCACCATTTGTCATTAGGGGGCCAAAACACACAACTTCCCCCATCACACAGAGCCAATCCAAGACAACATCATAGCCTTCCCATTCAAAGAAATGGGAAGAGCATCTAACAAACAAAACGGCCAAGGAACATATCATCCTAGGTCCCTCCAAGCCTACCCCCTTGTCCTCCATGTCTATGCCCCCTCATCATCAACAATTGATGCCACTACACACACAAAATCATGTCATCCCATTCAAAAGTGTCTAACCCCAAACCTAAAACTACTCCTCCTCTAGAAATTTATCTTCTAGGATGAACAGAGGAAGAGAAGGGCAGCAAACAACAAGAAAGTGGAAGAGACCTTGTAAATGCCCTTACTCAAGTCAAATAGGCTCTGAATCAAAAGAATGCAACCTTGAGCTTGTACGACCTAGTAATAACCTCCATTGTACACCGCGAAGCCTTGGTTTGCATGTTAATGTCCATATTGGTTGATGAAAACATGTTCGCAGAGGAGAAAGCAATACATGTGGTCATGCTTCCTTCAATGCCTGAAGAACCGTATCCAGCTTAGTTGACATTCTGTGACGAGTCCATCAAGGATGACCTTGAGAAGGGCAAGGCCATAACAACACCCCTGTTCATTACAATTCAGGTCAGTTAGCACAAGATTCGAAGAGTACATGTTAATGATGGGGCTGCTACAAATGTCATCCCGTTCCCCATAGTGGACAAACTAGGTTTGGTGGATCAAAGAAAATCCATGACAACCTCATGTCTGAAGTTGTTCAATGAAGCATGGGTGGTGGTAAAAGGGGACTTGTTCCCCATAAGTGCAACATTCATCATGGTAGAAGAGATGCCTGGGTTTAACCTGATCTTGCGGAGGTCGTGGTTAGCCCAACTTAGAATCGTCTCTTCACCCATACATTAAGAAATCCACCTACCTTACGTGGGCAAGGAGGTGGTGATCTATGGTGACGAAGTGGCCACCCAACCGATAAACAATGTCAACATGGTGCAAGGTTTAGAAGTAATAACCTCTAAGAATGAAGCACCTATCTCCACCAAAGTTACTTGTTTGGAAAATGAGCTAGCCCAAAATGCTGGCTTAGAAAATGAAACTACGTGGGCCAAATTACCTTTTACAGTGGTAGATAATGATATAGAAGAATACTGCAACAAAGCCCCTTGGCCTTACACATCACTGAGCCCATAATGGGTTAGAAAGTAGCTACAAGAATGATCATTACTTACGTAGCGTAACTACTCCACTACTTTTGACACGATTAATGCTTATCATACGTTTATTCTTTGTTTGCTTCATATACGTTCGTTTATGCTAAGTGTCTGCCTTATTCTTTAAACTGCTCACATCACGTCCACTGTTTACATCATGCCATGGCCTGCTAAGGCCTAAAACTTGAAAAAACATTTTTCTTTACCATCATGTGATGGCCCAAAATGGCCTAAAACTAGCGATGGCCCAAAATGGCCTTAAACTATTGTTATGGCCTGAAATGACCTAAAAGTAAAACAAGATGCTCCCAAGGAGTTTAATTAATAAAAAAAAGATAATGAATAAAATAAAAATAAATACAACACATAAGATAAATTGAAATAAATCTATTCATATTCCATTTTTTTCATTCAAAATATTAATCAATAATGTTTACAACATTCTTTGCTAGAATTCAAATAAAAGTCTTGGCTGCTACACTATGACCCTTCGCTTGCTCCATCATCCCCTGCCTCATTAGGTCATGTGTTTTCATCTGGATTTTGTAACCACATTGAAAATGAAATAGTCAGTTAAAGCTACAATAAGGACTCGAATAAAATAAATTATCACAACACCAAAAATGACTAACCTGAGACGATCCCATGTCTGTTTTGGGGGGTATCCGATCCATGCTTGTTGTGAGACATTGCAAAATATCCTCCTCCATAATATCGGCCCAATTCTTGTCTCCCAGATCAATGCTTGCTACAAATTTCTCCTTTTCTATGGCTGTCCATCTCAGTGGTCCTAGAGAAAAGGTGGCAGTGGTGGTCTCACCTGCGGGAAAGGTCATTTCCCTTTCGGGAGATTCACTAACTATCACCTGTTACATAAACCTGTCATAAGTCCCAGAAGTGCCAATAATGTCAAAGAATATCTCATAAGTATGTAACTTGACAAAGGCATCCTGATATTGTTTATGATAGGTTGCCCATTCTAGTTTATACATGTGTTTATGATTTTTTTGTGCCTGCCCCCACTCGTAAACTTTTGCATTATAGTCCTTCCAGTCTTGGTTCTTTTGGGCTAGTAGCTCCATTTGCATGCACTGTTCTATTATTTCGTGAGTGGCCTCATTGTTGCATCCCACAACCATCCAATACCTTGCATAATCAATGAAAGCTGTGTGCCAACTGTAACAACGAAAAACGTCGGTCGCTAGAGATACCGAGCGAAGATCCGTGTACACAGTCTTAACCATGGATCCGTGCGAGGGCTGTGCTAAAAAAAAATCGAATCTGAGGTGCCCTGAATGATCTTGTCGATCAGACAGGGACTTACTTAATCAGTAAATTATCGAATATCGCAGTAGTATATATATTATATATATATATTTCACGAAACGAATTAATTCAGTGAATCATAGAGGGAGTAGAGATTAATGTAAAGAACTCGAAATAACAATAACGTCAATGCGACAAGGAAGATCAGATTTAGGGAAAATGCATAATTCCAAGATCTATGATTTGACTCAAAAGCTGAATATATTGCATACAACGTTCCAACGGTAGACTTTACTTATCTTTGTACGAAGCATACACGAAACAACAAGAAAACTGTTTAAAAGGGAGAACAGAATGAAGGTTGATCTACCTCATAAGCCAAAAGTGAAGCCTGGATGTCTATCGATCAACTATTTTTGATCAATAAACCTTGCTAATCGTACCAGATGATCTCTCGATCTCTGATCTTCTTCTTTTGCCCTTGGTAATCTTCACTTAAAACTGCTAATGATCGCCAATGAAGAGGATCAAGTTTTTGCCAAGAAGACTGATCGCTCTTGTTGCCAATGTTCAAACAATGCCTTATTCCTTTCAAAAGAAGAAAATCCCCCTTCTCCCCTTTGCCAACTAGAGTATTTATAAGTTCAGCATCACGTGGGAAGGTATAGCCCTGATGACACATGTCTCAAACTTTCAAAAAACTGTTGTCTTGGCAATTTTTATGTCAAAGCTGGTTATGCCGCATTATGTTTTGGTGGGGGGGGGGGGGGCAGTACACTGTAAACCACTCCTGCTGAAGCCGCCTCATGATTATGCTGCGATACACTGATAAGCGTATTGCTGCGTATGGATAGCAGGTGCATGTTTGGTACTGCCTTAGTTGACTTTACACTGTATTACACTTGTTTACGCTGCGTAGCGTGGCAGAGCGTAATAGAGCATAAAAGTAGTTAACTGAAGCTGCTTTGTGCTTATTTATGCCGCAAAGCGTAATGGAGCGTAAAAATAGTCAACCTGACAATAAGTTACACTTGTTTACACTGCATAGCGTAATAAGCGTAAAGTGACCAATCTACAAAAAAGAAGTCAATCTGCTGCGCTCCTTTGAACTCTAACTTTGACTTCCTCCAAGCTTATTACGCTGCTCTACGTAATGGAGCATAAATTCAGTCCTAAACAAAAGACTTGGTGGAATATGTGACAAGTCATAGTCCGCTGCTTAGGCCTTAAACTTTGTTGTATTCACCAAAGTAAGATACCTTCCAATATCACGCTACATTAAGCAGAATTACGCCGAGCGACATGACGCTATGTTGCATAATGTGGCGTAAAGAGAGAAAGTAAAACAAAGTTAGAATTTTTAAGAAACTTGGAGACTTGATGTTGCATGCCTCTTTGCCTTGTTCTGTCTTCTGGATTTCTATTGCAAACTTTTGCTCGAATCATGAATCTTCGCCCTAGGCCGATTCACAATTTTCACGGTGTTTCAATGGCCCCTCTTTGTTGACATTTAGAGGGCTTGCCTGAAAGACGTCGACAAAGAATACGAAACACCGGATGGGTAAAAGTACCAACAGCGTCCATCAAAGGTTACTCAGGTGTTGCCCTATCAATCTAGAAGTGCAGAAGTGAGGAAAATTGAAGATAAAATGATATGGGAGGGAATTCTTACAGAGGCAAGAAGAGAGAGGTTCGGGGAAGACTCAAGTGTGTGAGTATGGCTTTTCGCGCATAAGCGATCAGGCCTCCTCCTACGATTGCATTTGCATGGAGTTATATCATCATATTGTAGATAAAGGGGCTTGCATGGATGAATTGTGTTATGTCTGCATGGCTTGGATGAGTTGTTTTTCATCCATTTTGCCGATTTTCTTTTTTGGTGCCTACTAGGCGAGTTGCGTCACTCGATTTCATGGACATGATTTTAATGTAGATGCGGAAAGTGTATGTTGCATATTCACATTTTGTACAAGGAAAGTAGATGTAATGGCCAAGGAGGGAAATAGGAAAAAGAGGTCAGATTATGAGGAAGACAGGGTTGCACTCCTAAGTAGACAGGCTAACCTGAGCGGCCATCTCAAAGTGCTGTCTGTACTTCACTGCTCTAGTGAACGTACTTTTGAACGACATCCTCATAGCAAGTAACCTGCAATCAAAAAAAGAAAACAGAGGACACCATTGCTCAGCCAAATCGCTAGAGAAGTTGTTGAAACAAGTACCATCCAAGGCGAGAAGGAGTGAGTGAACCATGGATAAGGGACCGCAGCAAGAGGCCAGGGTCTCAATGTTGATGCTCAGCCCAGCATATTGCCACCAAAAATTAGACTCATCACACCCAACTGGTTATGCAAAGAACTAGCTAGGTGAATCTATGAAGCCAGAGCTTGATACGATGATGAGCGGAGATCCCCAAGGCCGTGGTTGATGAGAACTCCTTTGGGGCTCTGGACAGCGAAACTGACCTTTTAAAGGTGCCACCGCTAAAATGGGTGTAGTGATGGCATCTTCGAGGGATCAGTAGTATGCCTTTTAGCATATCCAAGGAATCAGCAGAATGCCCATGAGGTAGTGACACTGGGAATGTTCCAACATCCCACCCCATTCGTTTTGTAGCCACGCAGAGACGTTTACTATTACTTGATTCATATGTTGGCGGTCTGTAGGTTCCAGTTTTAAGTCCTGGTAGACTATTGTTGCTGGTTTTAAGTCCCAGCAGACCATGGTCCTAGTTTAAAGTCTAGGTGGACTAAAAAATGCTAGTTTTACATCGTAGCAGACAGCGGTAGAGCTGATTTATGGTCTTAGCAGACCGTGCTGTGGATGTTAGTTTCATGTCGTGACCCAGGGAGAATTCTATGCTGGTTTTACGTCTCAGCAGATGGATTCTTACCTTTGCTATTTTTATGTCATGGCGGACAGCCAATGCCAGTTTAGCATCATGGCAGATGCATGCAAGAAATGCCAGTTTTATGTCTTGGCGGACATGTACAACATTGCTAGTTTTACGTCGTAGCAGACGATTGCAATTTGCCAGTTTTACGTCGTGGCAGATAATCGTTGGCAGTTTAGTGTCATGACAGATGCATACAGAAAGTGCCAGTTTTATGTCATAGTGGATGATCATTGCTAGTTTAACATGATGACAGACGTGTGCAGAGAATTCCAGTTTTACATCGTAGCAGACGATTGTTGCGCCTGATGTTAACATTGGATATGTAGCTAGATGTAGTACCACTTCAGGTATATATGGTTCGCGGGATTTGATAACTTGTTGCCATTGATATCTGCTAGCTTGAATGCACCATTGTCATACATGCCAGCTACTAAGAAAGGGCCTTCCCAGTTTGCAGAGAATTTGCCTACTGACTCACGAATGGCCTTGAGAACCAAATATCCTTTCTTGATCGGATGTTGTTGAAGATTATGATGGTGCTTCTGCCTCTACTTATCTTGATACTTTTCGATGGTATCAAGCATCTATATTCGCTTCTCCTCTACTGAGTCCAAATCCATGATCCGAGACTCGGTGTGTTGAGCATCATTTATAATCGTGGAGAGAACCATCCATAGAGAAGGAACTTGTAATTCAAGGGGCAGCACTGCCTTAGATCCATAGACTAGGATATAGGGTATACTATCTATAGTTGTTCTACATGTGGTATGATATGCCCATAGCACATAGAGGATCTTTTCATGCCATCGTCTTTTGTTACTGCTGAGCATTTTCTTGAGCAAATTGATAATGACCTTATTCGTTGCTTCAGCTTGACCATTCACTTGTCGGTAATAAGGTGAGGAAAAAGATTATTTGATACCAAGGCTATCACAAAAAGATTTGGTTTCCACACTGCTAAATTGTGGCCCATTGTCAGTCACGATAGTCATCGGGAGGCCAAATCTAGTTACGATGTTGTCCAGAATGAAATGACAGACCTGTTGAGATGTGATCTTTCGTAAAGGGATGGCTTCAACCTACTTTGTGAAATATTCGGTAGCGGTGAATATGAAGCTATGCCCTGCAGAAGGTTTTGGTGTGATAGGCCCTATAATGTTTAATCCCCATCGTTGGAAGGGCCATGTAATCTGTGTGTTGTCTAGTTTTGTAGGCGACACATGTATAAGGTTTGGGTAACGCTAACATGTGTCGTACGTTTTAACCTTTGTAAGATAGTCTTTTTCCATATACGGCCAATAATACCCTAAGTGATGGATTTTAGCGGCCATGGCCTGTGGGGCTACGTGTCCTCCACATAGTCCCTCGTAAACTTCACCGACTATACGTTGTGCTTGGTCTTTGTTAACGCAAGTAAGAAATACTCCATCAAAAGAGCATCTACAAAGGATACTGTCTCCTATGATGACGTATTTCCTAGCTCACTTACGAATTACATCCTTTTGTACGTGCGTTAGCTCGTGTGGTGGTTCGCCATGCAGAAGGTAAGTTTTAATGTTATCGTACCATTCTGGCATTTCATCCGTGAGCAGTGAAAATATTTGCGTCATCTGAATGACAGGATCTGCACACTCTGTCATTAAGGTGGGACAAGTGTCAAATAGCTGTGGTGGCACATTCAATGCTAATGTAGCCAGTGCATCGGCTAGTGTGTTGTGACTTTGAGGCACGTCTTGGGCATCAGTCACTGTGAACTGCTTCAGAAGATCTTTAGTCATATCGTAGTAGGGCTGTAAATGTACAGCCTTGTAGGCATAGACTCCTATGATTTGATTTATTATGAGCATCGAATCGCCCCTGATCTCTAGGTGTTCACGTTAAGTTCTCTGGTTGTTAATAATCCCCTAAGGAGCCCCTCGTACTCTACCACATTGTTCATACAGGGGAAGGTCAAGTGGTAGGCATGCAAACATACATCCTTAGGTGGAAGCGTAATGACCGTGGCGGCACTGCCGCCTCTAGCAGTTGAAGCTCTATCAAAATGTAACATTGCTTCGAGGCCTGTTAAAATAGGGCTTAGACTATATATATGTTCGTTAGGAAATTCAGGCTCTATCGTTGCCTGACTGTCAATAGGTGATGTCATTAGTTGATCGGCTATCGTTTGGCCTTTCGTAGAAGATTGGCCAATGTAATGCAGATCGAATTCTGCTGTGATAGCTTTCCAACGAGCTATCTTACTACTTTGATATAGGTTGTGCATAATAGCTCTCAGGATGTTATTCTTGCAGATTATATTGACTTTGCTATGGAACAGATAGTCTACACTTTTTGAGTGCAAATACTAACGCTAAACAATTACGCTCTACTTCATTATACCTCGTTTCATATGCACATAGAGCATGACTTAAGTAGTAGATGGGTGCTTCTGACCCATCACCTCCCTTTTGATAGAGTAATGCAGCTAGGGATACGTCTGAGGTTGTGAGGTAAATGTAGAATGGCTAATCTCTTTGTGGCGGGAATACTATTGACAAGCGTTAAAGTTCTTATTTCAAGCTATCAAACGCATGCTGACAATTGTCTGTCCATTCGAAATTAACCCCCTTCTTAAGTAGATGCTACATAGGGTGTAATTTATTTGTTAATTTCGAGATGAACTGCCTGATAAAATGTAACCGCCCTTGCAACTCATGTAATTGCTTGAGATTTGTAGGGGGTATCAACTCAACGATGGCTTTGACCTTGTCAGGGTCAACTCGTATGCCAGTTTCCGACACCACAAACCCCAGCATGCATCCGATTTTGACTCTGAATACGCACTTATTTGGGTTGAGCCAGAGGTCGTATTTAGAGCATCTTTTAAGGACTAAGTCTAGGTCCTCTGAATGATCTTCCGACCTTACAGACTTAACAGCTATATCGTCAACATAATCATTTAGTCTTCCTAGGAGATAATCACTAAAGATGTAAGTCATAGCTCGTTGATACGTAGCTCTGGCATTTTTTAAACCAAAAGGCATCATAGTGTAACAGAAGGTCCCCCAGGGTGTCATGAATGTTGTGGTTAGCTGGTGTTCTGGGTTGATGTGAATCTGATTATAGCTCAAAAAACCATCCATGAAGGATAAAAGCGCATGCCCAACGGTTGTATCGACTAGTTAGTCAATACTCGGTAGTGGGAAGTTGTCCTTGATTATGGCTTTGTTTAAGTCCCTGAAGTCTATGCAGATGCGTATCCCCCTGGTCTTTTTAGGGACAACTACAATGTTAGATACCCAATCTGAGTAATCGACCGCACAGATGAAACCAGCCTAGTACAGTTTAGTGATCTCATCATGTATTGCTAGCTTTATTTCTGGCTTAATTTTTTGTGCTTTTTGTCTAATCGCTTTTATATGTAGGTTTAGAATTATGTTATGTTGTATTAGCCTTGGATCTAGTCCCAGCATATCTTCATATGACCATGCAAATACTATGACGTTATTCTGGAGTACCTATTTTTATTATCATGTGTCTTTTGGTCCAGTAAAGAACTAACCTTAATAGTTTTGTTCTCACCTTTATGCGTAACCACAAGTACCTCGTTGAGGGGGTCTTCACTTACATCTCCAGCCTCCAGGTCTAGCGTGCCCGTCAATTATTTTGGCAAGTCTAGAGACGTTTCCGACGTGGCTATGGTTGCATCATTAAGGAAAAGGTTAGTTTCTACTAGTGTGAGATCAAATTGTTTAATGATTCCCCCATATGGGCCTATTAATGCTAGGGGTGCAGATAAAGTTATGTCCATTTGCCAACTATCTTGCAAAATTTCCAAATATGAAAGTGATTAGGAAAATGCTAAGTTAAATGCTGCAAGTATTAGTGTATGACGCTTGGTGTGGTTTGAAAAGGTATGATATGACATTGCCGAGCGTGAAGAACTAACTGAATTTTGAATACCGTGAATAGCCTGTAATTAATGTGACCCGATTACGAAGTGATAAGGTGTAGTAGTTTAAGGTTATTTCGGACCGTAATGTATGTGATATCTACCGCATTAATGCCCTGATCTTTGGGTTCCATCTCATGCTGACACTAGCATTTAGGAAAGTCCCGCTTTAATCGGGCATCAAGTTGGTTAGTCTTGCATATTATAAGTAAGCGGTTCATATCGAAAATAGGCTGTTGGCTACTACAAATTCGAATTCAGCTATCGCAGAGAGAGAGAAAGAGCAAAAGATAGTAGTGCGTTATTTGTGAAGGTTTACAGAACTGTAACTATGGTGTCAAAGGTGAGAGGAAAGAATACCAAATTGGCAAAAATTGATGAAGTGCAGGGGAGTCTGCAGCGTGCTTCGTAGGCGTTGGTCGAAGTACAAGATGTTACTCCCCTGAATCGGTAGGCCATCTCTCACTTATTTGCATTGCTTTCAGTGATATAATTTTTCTTTTGTTTATTTTTTGAGTTATCTGCGTAAACTAGAGTTTTAGGATATAGACCTTATATTAAAACAAGGGTTTAGATAGCGGTATTGCGTCTATCGCCATTGTCTAAGAAAAACCTTACACTGTTGCAAGGGTTTAAGTGATTTTGGTTGCGTGGCTAAAGCGTAATCTATAGTTTTCCTAAACATGCAATGAAATCTAGATTTAGATTTTTGTCTGATGGCAACGTGTTTATGTTTTGTACAGTATAATGGTGAAACCTGTCCTAATTGTTTTGGACATAGTCGGGGGTTTGTGTTGTATAAACCCTCTCGTAGCCAATGTTCCTCCCCCTCAAAATCGCCTATAGGGGAAAGCAATATGGTTCTGGAAGGGTGCGTAGGAGTTCTTGTAGTTTTTGTTGCGTAACTACAACATCATCGTTTGGTCGCATTTGCCGGGCAATGTGGCTGCAGCCATTTTGGAGAATTTGTTAGTCCGTTCTACACAGGGCATTTTGGCTTTCCTGATAGATGGAATTATTGACATTGGTCGACCTCAAGACTGCGAACTTAGTGCTAGAGGATTGAGATGTTTAAGTTGGATCTGGGAGATGCCCAAATTTAGCTGTTATCATGCCAATAACACTTTTTTCGTAGCCCATCATATCTCAACCTATTTTCATAATCCATCGGGCATGGTGTATTACTCAGGCGGGTAAGTCGTTTTACTTGCGGTGATGTTAACATGTTTTCTAATGTTTGAACTTGTAGAGCATGGGATAGTAATGCGCTATATGATACAGGTTCTTTATCAATGAAAATGGGTTATTGGACAACAATGATACATTGTCCTTGACCGAAAGGGTGATAAATGAGTTTACGTCCACTAGCAATGTATGCGTCGGTGTCATGGGGAAAATGGCCTTCGAGATTCCTGAGTATCCCACCCGTTACTCCGATTCTTTCAAGAATTGTCAGAGCCTCATATGGTTACATGAGGAATTATCAGAGCCTCAAATGGTTACATGAGGAATGGACTTTGAACCCACCTCTCACCCTCAAAGATGTGCAAAGGAAACTTCCTCCATTTCCTTTGCCATTCGGACCTGGTAAGGTTTCGTCGTTACAATTAGTTATAGGATATTCTTGTTTGAAATGTTGTATAACATTGTCTTGGCTGTCTTGACTTGTGTTATCAGTTAGGGAATCTTGGTAAGTTACCATCATGATTTTCGGCCATGAGGCGAATACCCTCCTCCTCCGTTACGGTGACATAAAGGAAGCACAACGCTGGCTTGGCCATGCAGCGGCCCCAGCTGCGTTGGTTACTAAGCTATTGGAGGCGAGGCTGATGCATTTGTCCTGGTTGTAATCCCCGATGTCCCTGCAAGTAAAATGCTAACCCTGGTTAAATCCTTCAGCGAGGGGGCTGAACATTTTTTCACGTGCGTGCGTAACGTGCGTGTACATTTTGACATTGACGCTCAGTTGTTTACTGACCTTTTCAGTGTCCCTTCTGATGGTCTTCCGATAGAAGAAAAGTCAAGGAGAAGCCTCAAATGTCAGAAAGAGCTGGAGGAGTGGCTAGGAACTAAGAAGGAAACAAAGGGGATTCCTTGTGAAAAGATCGAGTTGGAGGTTGCCAAGACCATTTATCCCCTCTTCCAAGCCCGGGCCTTCCCCAGAATGCTCTTGTAGGGGAAGTTCTTCACCACAGAACAGGCCCATATCATGCGAGAGGTGATAGAGAAAGGGAACCAATTCAACTGGGTGAGCTATTTCGTCGAAGGTTTACGCACTAAAATGATCAGGCTCTGCCAAAAGCTCGAGTCCCGTTTCAGTGTGCACTTCACCTTTTTCATAGCTTGCCTCTAGCATTTTGCTAAATTTCTGGTGGTCCAGAGGAATGGGATCTGGATGCAACATGACTGAGACCAGTTATCCAAACCCTGGGTCTCCTACCTCTTTGGCACTACCTGCTCACAGGATCCTCTAGAGGAAATTGGGGAGTCATTTTCTATAATGACTAGGAATGTGGCGGCACCTCGAATGCGAGGCTCTGATAGCGTAGGTGGGGCACTTCCCTCTTACACCAATGATGCGTTATGGGGGAAGTGCTTGGTAGCAGAAATAGTGGATGCTTTGGTTCAGTGTAAAAGGACTTCTCTAACCGAGGCGCCTGTGGAGCCGGCAGGTGGTGCAGGCAGAATTGTACAAGTCAGGTTTTAGTGAAGTAAACTTCCATCTGGTAAGCGAGAGGATATAGTAAAAGTTATGGGAATTTTTGTATTATGCAACTTATTCAAGGTGTTTTGAATTATTTAAGTGTATTATATGGTAGGAACAGGGAGACCTACAGAGCAGTTGACCCCTGAGATAGGGGCTATGATGTTACGGCATGGGGAAGGGGCCCTAGTTTTGGAAGAGGAGGCCCCAATTATTAGAGTGAGTAACGCACAGACCCTTGTGAGCGAAGAGAGAGTGGAGGTTGAGAACATTGATGCACTTCCCATTGGAACAGGAAGAGGTAATCAGTCTATTAAAATTTTTAAGAGATCCTGTTATTAGCCAAAATTTTTGACTTAATTATGCCACAGATGAATGAGGTGATTCCCCGTCCACCGTTGTAAACAGAGTGTGGGGTGAATTCCCCGATAAATTTGCCTTTATGGAAGGCATCGTCGGTGATATGATCGAGCGCTTAGAACGTGTCGATCCTTGGGTTGGTATGTTACAGCTATTCGTATGCTTATTTTGTTATAAGGTTACAATGCTTAATTACGTTTGATCTAATATTTGTCATTAGGAGCTCGCCTTTGATGGGACTCTACGGGGCCCATTAACCTGGACACCATCGAACCCTCATTGGAAGCAATGGTCGTGCCATGTAACATTTACGAGGAAATGGGTAAATGTGAATTACGTTCGACCTACTCCCTATGGGAAAGTTAGAATGCCAATGAAGACCTCTGGAAGAAGCTACAGAGATCAGAGAAGGAAAGGATGTCTCTGACCAGAGAGGTTGGAGACTTAAGGTCACGATGTGAATTCCTACAAGCTCGAGGAACGGGTGAAGAGGACTGGCGGATAGCTGTCATTGACTATGCTCACTACTGGACCGTAGTCAGAAACAACGTACAAACCAGTCGTGAATTATTTAAGCAAAGGATGCAGATGGAGCTCTTGGCCTAGAAGAATCAAGACTAGAAGGACTTTTGTGCAAGGGTCCAAGAGTGGGGACAGACGTAGAAAGATTATAAGCATCTGTATAAGTGAGAAAGTCTCACTTATCATTAGCATTATTGAGATTCTGCCATTGAAGCTCAATCCTTGCGATTGTTCCTCAATGTCATTGGTGCGTCTAAGGCCTTTGAGAAGTTCTAGGAGCAGGTGACAGTGAGCGCGGCCCCAGAAAGATAAATTACTCTTCCTGGGGGAGAGACCATAGTCCCTACCTTCTTCCCCGAACCACCCCGGTGGACTAGTGTGGAGAAGGGGAAGGTTAAGGCTGGAACTAATTTGGGGAACGGGGTTTGGTCTGAGTTGACCGAAGACGAGATTATGCAATGTCTGTGGGTCGGCTTAGATCAACTCCCCTTTGCTGCTGATGCAGGGCCATCGTGAGTAAGTTTAGTGTTGTTGAATTTTAATTTTTTGAATTGTCCTATCATGGCTTTTTTTGATATACTTGTTGTATGTAGTTATAAGAAACAAACGAGGAAGGTGAACAAGATGAGGCGTACATTCAGGAAGGAGAGCGTAATGACACAGATCGTCACCTTGGGGAGCAAGTTTTAGTGGAAGAACCCTGTGAAGATGACGTTCCTCATGAGGGAATACTTCCTAAAAGGGATGACCTGTATGAAGATGATTTGCTAGGCTTGGAAGCAGAGTTAAGGGATATGGGAGACAGTGGTGCTAGAGGGTATGCGTAATTATGATTACGCACGATTTTATTTATGAGATGGGACAAAGACAATATCAATTTTGACATGATTAATCATGAAATTTTCTCTATGGTTTTTAATTTTATGTTTTTATTTACACCAAGCGTAAGTAGAATTATTGAGGGTTTTGGGTAGGTGGCATTATTGTGACCGTTGAATGGAGTTGCTAGTTTTAAGGCCATTGCCGGCCATTGCATAGTGTTTGTGTAAAATATAGATGAATTTGCTAGTTTGAGGTTGTCCCGGGCCGTTAAGTGATTTTTTTGCGTAAAGATAGAAATTGGATATTTTGGTTTAGGGCCATTTCAGGCCTTCACTAGTTTTAGGCCGTTGCGGGCCCTTACTAGTTTTAGGCCATTGCGGGCCATTTGCGTGTGTCGGAGAGTGCAATTGATAAAAGTGTAAATATTTCCGTAATTGTATTAATGTAACTAATAGGATTTAAGAAGCATAAATGGTGTAAACTAGGAAATGTAAATGGCGTAATTGATAGAAGACATAAATATATGTACACTAAACAAAATTGACAGTCAAAACTGATAAGCGTAAATGGCAAAACTAGTGAAAGTGTAAAGATGCACGTAAATATCACGCAGGTCAATCGCTAGCTCGTAATTGTTTTTTGATAGCTTTTACGTTGAATGGTGCGTAAGGGCAAGGAGATCTATGACCTGAATCCTTCACATCATCTTCCTCTCCCTAAAATGGTAGGTCGGCCTAGGCTAGACTGTCATTAGTCATTTCGACTTGTTCGGGAATTTGGACATGTGTTTGATCTTCAGGCATTTCAATTTCTGAACCCCGTTCTTCATCGATGTTATAGACGGTTCTAGGAGTTATTTCATCACCATGAATCACTACCTCTCCCCCTACATAAGGTAGGTGTATCTCTTGGTGTATCGACGATGAAACTACCCTCAATTGGGCTAGCCAGGACCTCCCTAGAATCAGGTTGAAGTCGGGCATCTCCTCGATGATGATAAATGTGGCATCTATTGGGAACTGGTCTCCTGCCACAAAATCGATATGTACCATCCCTTTGACTTGTGCCCCATTGAACGACTTTAGGCACGATGTCATAGTAGGACTGATTTGGTTGACTAGGCCCAACTTATCCACTATAGGATAAGGGATGACATTCGTAGCCGCACCATCGTCAACGTGCATCCTCCGGATCCGATGTTGACCAACCCGAATGGTGATGAACATGGGTTCTATTGTCATGCTGTCATGCTTCTTCGGATATTTTTTTGTTTTGAATATATCCTGCTCCTAATAATTTTTTAGCAGTTTTGAATGTTTTATAGGCAGGGCTGTGTATTTTGAATGATCTTTACACTCAAAGTTTGGTTTTGACTGTGAGGGCTATTCAGGGGCAAGTGCTTCTTGGCCAGTGCTGCTTGCACTAGCCGTGGTCTCGGTAGGCGCTGTGGGTGCCTTCTTGTTATTCTTCGTTTTGGCACCCTCGGCTAGCGCAGCTACTGTCATCGTTGCTATTTTACCTTTGTCTTTACCCTTACTGTTGGCATTCCTATAGGCCACATACGTTGGGTCTTTGCTAGCCTTCACAGCATCTTGGATGCTCTTAGTTTGCGCAAAGGCTTGACTCAGGGAGCGAGGGTCAAGGTAGTATAGTTTAGACTTGATGAAGTCGTTAATTGCTCCTTTGAAAATAGCCAATAGATGGGCTTCTGCGATAGGCTCATGGATTTCATTCAGAGTAGCGTTCCATCGCTGTATAAACTTCTGGACCGTTTCGAGCGGGTCTTCTTTCACTTCCATAAGTTGATCTAACGTGACTTCTAGCTTTAAATTGTATTTAAAGCAAGTTACAAATTATGTTAGAAGCTCTTCCAAGGTCGAGATGGAAGAGTGAGGGAGTGGTTGATACCAGTCCAAGGCCTTACCTGCCAAAGACATTGCAAAGACACGGAGAATCGTATGGGGCCATTGTTGTAATAGCAAGGATTCAGACCTAAAGGTAATGAGATGAGCATTAGGATCACCTTCCCCATTGTATTTAGTAAAATGGGGCAAAGACATCCCTAGAGGCAAGGACAACATGGGGACTACTGGGTTGATGGGGTCATCATGGTAGAAATCCATGACCTGTATTGTATCAGAGCTAGCAACTTTAAGGTGCTGAACTTCCTCGGTGAGGGTTTGAATAAGCAAAAAAGCTTGATCCAAACCTGTTGATGATGAAGTTGGCACTGGAGGAGTAGGGGATTAGGCTGGAAGAGTAGCACCGGGTAATGGAAAGAGAGCGATAGCTTGGCTGATAGATGGCACGACGGGGACTGTCCTCATGGACGGAGCTGCCTGTGAAACCCACCACCTGACAGGCTGTGCAGAAGAATTGGCCGTCGCCAGATGTGTAGGATGGAAGGTGTAGGGATGTTGTGCAGTTACCTGTGGGATATGTGTGGTAGATGCAGCCAAGGGTTGTAAACCATAGAATGCAGATTGATTGTGTTGTGCAATAGGCGTGATTCGTTGACCAGCCGTAGGTTGTTGAACAGATTGCTACGATTGAATGGTGGTTGCGATCTGTTGCCTTGCAATGGGCTGTGACGATAAGGTTTGCACCGGATTTTGCATCGAGTGGATTATAGGCATGGTATGGACCTGCACTTGGGGAATGAAATGGGTGGCAGTAGACGCAGGTATCATCGACGAAATCTTGATTACATGTGGTGAAGGGGTTACTCCCATGTTATTTTGAGGTGGCATTTGTACCTGCAAGACCGAGGATTGCGTGGTGGCCTATGGGACGATGGGAATATGAATTTGGGTGGTCATGATTAGGTTGAGATGGGCAACTTCTCCGATGAGAGAATGAAACAGGGGATTCACATATGTATGGGGGCTGAGGGTATGGTATGAATCTGTGTGTTCAGATTGAGCTGCGAATTCATCTTCCTCCTCCTCCTTGTTTTGAGGCTCTAGAATAGACTATGTAGTATGATTCTTAGCCATAACCAGTTGGGAAAGGATTTCATGATAATGATCGGTAAGGGGGATGAAGTCATATGCAGTAGGGATGAAGTCTTGACCCCCTTTGTAGGTCAGCTCGTAATTTCGTTTTACCTCCATCTCGACTCGGCTAAGGGCAAGCTTTGCCTGGATCTTGATGAAAATGAAATTATACTCTTCAGGAGTGAAGACGGTGAATGAAGGATCCCTGCCCTGTAATCTCAATGAACGATGTGATGGTCCCTGAGGTCCTGTCGTGCCGAAAGCTAATTCAGGAACGGTGACGGGATTTACAGTTGTGGCACCCGAGTTAGTGGCAATCATAGCGGCAATGGTTGTATGTGCAGAATCCATCTCTTAGATAGATCGATAACAACAAATGAAAAAGGTTTAAAAGGTGATGGAAAAATGGAATCACGATTGGGCTTTCTACCCTGTAGGATTCCAAAGGAATCGTTACTGTGACCAATCTACACCACACGATTTCGTAAACTTCCCTAGAGTTATTATGTTCATGTTATGTGAACATGGATACGGATTGCTTACAGGGTTACCCATAAAATATAGATCAGAGGTTCATGCCCTCCTTCTAGGGCCAGAAAACTGTAACAACAAAAAACTTCGGTCGCTGGAAATACCGAGCGAAGATCTGTGTACACAGTCTTAACCACGGATTCGTGTGAGGGTCGTGCTGAAGAAAAAAAACAAATCCGAGGTGCCCTGAATGGTCTTGTTGATCAAACAGGGACTTACTTAATCAGTAAATTATCAAATATCGCAGTAGTATATATATTATATATATATATTTCACGAAACAAATTAATTCAGTGAATCGTAGAGGGAGTAGAGAAAAATATAAAGAACTCGAAATAACGATAACATCAATGCGACAAGGAAGATCAAATTTAGGGAAAATGCATAATTCCAAGATCTATGATTTGACTCAAAAGCTGAATATATTGCATACAACGTTCCAATGGCAAACTTCACTTATCTTTGTGCGAAGCATATAAAAAACAACAAGAAAAATGTTTAAAAGGGAGAACAGAATGAAGGTTGATCTACCTTGTAAGCCAAAAGTGGAATGCAAGGAAGGTCAAGCCTAGATGTCTATCGATCAACTATTTTTAATGAATAAACCTTGCCAATCGTACCAGATGATCTTTTGATCTCTCATTTGCTTCTTTTGCCCTTAGTAATCTTTGCTTAAAACTGCTAATGATCGCTAATGAAGAGGATAAAGTTTTCACCAAGAAGACTGATCGCTCCTGTTGCCAATGTTCAAACAATGCCTTATCCCTTTCAAAAGAAGAAAATCCCCCTTCTCCCCTTTGCCAACTGGAATATTTATAAGTTCAGCATCACGTGGGAAGGTACAGCCCTGATGACACGTGTCTCGAACTTTCAAAACACCGTTGTCTTGACAATTTTTATGTCAAAGTTGTTCATGCCGCATTATGTTTTGGGGGGGGGGGGGGGGGGGGAGTACGCTGTAAACCACTCCTGATGATGTCGCCTCATGATTATGCTGTGATACACTGATAAGCATATTGCTGCGTATGGATAGTAGGTGCATGTCTGGTACTGCCTTAGCTGACTTTACACTGTATTACACTTATTTACACTGTGTAGCGTGGCATAGCGTAATAGAGCATAAAAGTAGTTAACTCAAGCTGATTTGTGCTTATTTATGTTGCAAAGCGTAATGGAGCGTAAAAATAGTCAACCTCACAATAAGTTACGCTTGTTTACGCTGCATAGTGTAATAAGCGTAAAGCAACCAATCTGCAAAAAAGAAGTCAATCTGCTGTGCTCCTTTAAACTCTGAATTTGACTTCCTCAAAGCTCATTACGCTGCTCTGCGTAATGGAGCATAAATTCAGTCCTGAACAAAAGACTTGGTGGAATATGCGACAAGTCGTAGTCTGCTGCTTAGGCCTTAAACTTTGTCGTATTCGCCAAAGTAAGCTACCTTCCAATATCATGCTACATTAAGTAGAATTATGCCGAGTGACATGATGCTATGTTGCGTAATGTGGTGTAAAGAGAGAAAACAAAACAAAGTTAGAATTTATAAGAAACTTGGAGACTTGATGTTGCGCGCCTCTTCGCCTTGTTCTATCTTTTGGATTTCTGTTGCAAACTTTCACCCGAATCGTGAATCTTCGCCCTAGGCCGATTCGCAATTTTCATGGTGTTTCACCAACTACCATCGTTAGTGTCTTGGGCCAATAGGAATTTGTTCCTAGATTGGAGATCTCCCACCTCAGTGGCTAGATTGGCCTTCTCCTTCTCAAGCCTCTGTACCCATTTCTAGAGGTCTTCGTTCACATGCCTACATTCCTACAAGGAGCGTACCGAGTATAGCGCACATTGACTTATTTCATTGTATATATGATAAGGTACTTCGGTCACCTCCAGTGGAAATTCAGGCATGACGTTGACCTTAACCGCTTGCTTAGGATCCCACTTAAGGTGAGAGGCTGCCAACTACACATAGAAAGGCATTAGTCATAGTAGCATAGTGAAGTAACAACAATTTAGAGAGTCTAGCATAGCAACTTTAACTTACCCACTTCCGGGTTAATCTGCTTCAGACGGTCAATCATGTTGTCGACCACCCCCTCCATGAAAGTAAATTTGTCAGGGGTCTCAGTCCATAGTCATCGGCAGATCGAGTAAGGACTAGAGGTATCAACAGTGGTGTCTACTGCATAGTGAAATGTGTTAGCCATAGTGAAGAGGAACCATGATAAAGCAGATGAACAACATAAATGATAGTGTAAAGCTCCTACCCAGCAAACCCTCAGGGGTGATAGCAGGGGTGGGGGGGGGGGGGGGTTGTCCNCAGCACACTATCAAATATGTGGTCAAACTCACTAGCATCAAAATGGAGCCCCTCTCCTTCTAGCTGATGCAACAATGTAGCAGCTTCCTCAATACTCATGTGCCCTGCTAGTACTGAACTACTCTCCGCAAAAGGGTCATCAGTAGGGGCCTCTTCTTGATTTCCAAGAGCCTCTTCCTCATTGGCTGGGCCCCTTTCTTCATTGGCAGGGGCCTCCTCTTCATTGGTAGGGACCTGTTCCTCACTAGTCGAGGCTCTTTCTTCTGCAATAGGGGCCCCTTCTTCATCGGCTGGGGCCCTTTCCTCTATAGTAGGAGCCTCTTTGTTTTCTCCAGTCACCCCTGTTGTAGGGGCCACCACCTCTTCTTCCCCTTCTTCCTCTCCTTCCTCTACTAATAAGACATGGTTATAGTAGGCAAGATATAGTAACTTGGAACAAAAGCTACTCTATGTAATGCTATCTAACATAGCACATCGTAGTAAGTGTTAGCCAAAAAAGAAAAACACTTACCAATCGGAGACTGCACTATGCGAAGTTTGAGCTATAGCTTCTTCCCTCTTTCCTCATTCATGTGAGAAAGTTCCTTGGCTGGGAGAGATCTCTTGCATTGCAACTTAGTTGTCACCATCTCTGTAATGAGGCATTCTCCCCTTGTCACACTGTTGATGGTAATGGGGGATGCCTCTCCCATGCTATCCTGGGCATGAAAGTTACATGCCACCCAATCCCTGGTCATCATTGAAAATGATTCCCTAATGGCTTTCAGGGGATCTTGGGATCGGGTGGTAGGAAAGACTTGGAAGATCCATAGCTTGAAAATATAGCTATGATCTTGTGGTACCTAGAACCCATTCTTGCTAACTACCAAGAATTGTACAAAACGCCACAAGCAGGCTATAAAGAAGGCATGGTGCACATTGAAGTGAGACTCAAGCTTCCCATAGAGCTTGACCATTTCAGCCTGCAAGCCTTTGTAAAGGTATTTGGCCCAATTGTAATGAGTCCCCTCTTTCATGACGTTCCTCATTATCCAAGCCTACTCAATTTCAAGGATTTTTCCTTGGGAGAGTAGCTTGGGGAAGGCATGGGCATGAAAGATAGGGTAAATTGTTTTGGCCACCCATAGCCTGACCTTCTTAATGTAGATCCCATTTTAGTCCTTTGCCATCCCTAGCCACTCCCCAATGTTCCCCTAATGATTTGCATCTTTCTTAGATTTTTCTCCTATGGGGAGACCATCAGAAGGGACACTGAAAAGAGCAGAAAATAGTTGGTCGTTGATTTCAAACACCACTCACACATCATGTACATGTGTGTGGAAGCGATCTACTTTCTTAGAGAAGGAGTCAGTTAGGGAAAGAATTTTGGTAGGCAGGACATTTAGGTTGATGGCAAAAAATAAGTCCATGAGCTCAGGCTCCTGAAGGTTGTGGACAAGCATGGTTGGGGCCCCATTGTAGAGCCAATGCTGGGTCTCCTCCACCTCCATGTACTTGAAAAAGAGGTTGGTTTCGTTGCATCCAAAGGTGATCACAGTCACCTCTTGGGATTTTCTCACCACTAAAATGATTCACAAAATAAAAAAAAAGTTAGCAAAAAAATAAAATAAAATGAACATCACTCAAACATGTAACAGTGAATTCACAGTTTAGCATACCAAGTTTAAATGGCATGGAAAATGGTGGGAAATCCACCAACACATCTTCAATGGTGAGCGGCTTGAGGGATGCCCACTCCTTATCCAACCAACTAGCTTCTTTACACTTCCCATAAAATTGGAAATATCAGGTCAGATAGGTTTTGAACTCACCCCCAAATTGGCCTATTACACTGACGCGCACATTCCCAATAGAGGAAAACTCCCGCAGAGCCATCTATGCCAATGCCAAGGCATCTGTATCACCGTGGAGACCACTCCTATCAATAAAAAATTTGGAAACATATAAAATATATATATATATATATACACTATTAATACCTATGTCTAATGTAGCATGGATTACACAACATGATAAAATACCTTCATAGAACTCACCTGCCGGCATAATAAATGGTTCTAGGTGGGTTCTGAAAGCAAGTGCCCATGTCATGGGCAATGGATAATATGTTGTATAAGTGATAGCACTTATACTTAGGCATCTCTTAGATCCAACTTAACCATCTCAAGCCTTTTGGGTGCTGGTTGGAACCTTCTACCCAATCACCTCCAATTGACCCATCAGTTAAAAATTTCAAAATGCCCTAGTTTGCCTCGGGAAATAGGGTTTTTATGATTGCAGCTGCTATCTCCGCTGATAAGTGTGACCAAAAAATCACACTAAAATGGCAGAGGAGGAACTGTAGGAAGTCCTGTGCACCCTCTCGAAACCAGACCACCTGTTGTCCCATGCATGCATGGGGAGGAGGGACATTGGCCACCGGTTCGCTAAGGAAGCATAGGACTTCCACAATCTCTAGGATAATCAAAATGGGCTTCAACATGACCTTGCATAATGAAGCATCAAACATTAGCACTATGTATGAGTAAATTTTACACGTAGTGTAGCGTAACCCCCTAATTACATATAGCGTAGCATGACACTTTCCTTGCATGTAGCATAGCATGATCTCCTAGTCGTAAATCTCTCTCTAAAAAAATTAGAATAAAAATCATAGGCAATGTAGCAACACGATACTCGCAGCGTAGCATAGTCATCAAGCCTCACATAATGCAACAACACTTAGAGGCAAATGCATGACACGTGACGTAGCAAATGAACAAGAATAGATAGACATGCAACAATATAACAATGTAATCAACATATTACTATGACGAGCATGGCAACATAGCAAACTTAATAGAAACAAATTCAAAAATGTAGTGGTGTTGCAGATTCAACAACGTAGTAATGTGACAAACCTAAAGACCTTAAGACATACTAGCATAGCATAATAAAAACATTACAAAGTTTAGACATGAAAGAATTCACTATGCTACAACTATCTCAACCATACTTCTGCCATACAAAATAACTTGCACTACAATACGTTAAACACGTGTCACACTGTCAAATCTTGTAGATGGCCAAAACCTCCTAAGGGTGGTACACTACGCTAACCATGTGCTAAGCTATCAAGAATCACCCAAACACCTGTGATAAGGCAGTCACAACAATGACAGTCAAGGAAATACCACATGTAGCTGTAGTGTAATGTCCGTACAACCACTATGGCCAGCTAGCAATAGTGGCGGTGTAGTGGCCAAAACGGCAATCAAAATAGTGGCAAAAGACATCGATTTCATCATAATAATGATTATTGTAGTTTGAAAAATAAGGGCAGCATAGCAACTTACCGAGCAAATGGAGCCTCCTCTTGCACTTCAACATGTGCCTTAGATAGGTGTCCCAAAGTATCCTTTACCTCGTCCACCTTAGCAAGTCCTCGGTGCTTGCGTTCGCCTTTAGGTGCCATTGTCACTCGCAAATTCTCTGTCAACTGCTATGCTACACTGCTTCACTTTCTCTCAGCATGATTGCGCTATGCTCTAGATGTGGGCTCTATGCTCTGACAATGAAAATGATAAGTTTACTAGGGGTAAACCCTTATTTATAGCTGATGTGGTAAAAAGAACTTGTCATTTTTGCATCCCAAGTAATTTGGGATGCCCCGTATAGCGTAGCATTATTATGTCATAATAACGCTATAGTGTAGCATCATTGTTTGTAGCATAATAGGTGGGCCAACCGAAACTTTCATCCCACCTTGAATTAGCAACCTACCTTTACAAAGCCTACCAACCATGGTCCACAAAGACCTTAAACTAGTGACCTTAGTTCTTGAACTCCACCTATTAACGGTCTGCTAAGACCTTAAACTAGCAACCTTGATTTACATTTTGATGTATACTATAGCATGAGTATAGTTTGCCATGACCTTAAACTAGCAACCTTAGTATCCATTTTGTATTTTAAACTAGATTTTGCAATGTTATGATCCACCACGACCTTAAATTGGCAAAGTTAATGTCCCTTGCATGTTCAAACCCAGTCATAGTCCGCCAAGACCTTAAATTGGTAACTTGCAAACTTGGCTGAATAGTTGATGATTATTTCATGTTTCATTATTGCTTTGCAAATGTTTATTACGTGCTATTGCTACAAATAGGTATCACTTAACTTGGCTTTTTCTTATTATGGAAGGTTGAACAAAATGGCCACACAACATGATCTACATTCACTTTTAACCTTGACAAGTCCTCATGGCTAGGTTGCAAGACATTTGAACTTAGAGTCAATAGACTGGGAATCATCCACTGATAACACTGTAGCATCCCTAGAAACATCCTTAGATTGGCCCAAAAATCTAGTCCAAGAATTAGACTTAGAGGCTAGGGATGTGATTGAGGACCCTCTCATTGAAATACTTGTAACTACATCCAAGGGAGAAATAAATACATTAAAACTCAGCTCCCTCCTAGATCCACAAATGCAAAAGGATGTATCTAAAGTCCTCTAAGACAATGTCAAAGTGTTCGCGTGGTCCTATGATGACATGCTGGGCTTAGACCTATGACTCATACAACATAACATGACCCATGTATCAAGGCAG
Organism: Gnetum montanum; assembly: GCA_015680685.1. Classification (NCBI taxonomy): domain Eukaryota; kingdom Viridiplantae; phylum Streptophyta; class Gnetopsida; order Gnetales; family Gnetaceae; genus Gnetum; species Gnetum montanum. The sequence goes on from MNCI01027637.1 coordinate 756,087, forward strand.
TTAAACAAAAGGCTTAGAAAATTAAACCAAAAATCACACTAGCTATACGTGATGAAATTACCAAACTGTATCAAGTAGGCTTCATTCGTGCAGTCGATTACTTGGAGTGGGTATTAAACATCTTTGTAGTCTCTAAGAAAATGGGAGAAATATGAATTTGTATAGACTTTTGAAATCTAAACAAAGCAACGATTAAAGATGACTTCCCACTACCAGGTATTGATCAACTTATCAACACTATGGCTGGTCATGCTTTATTATCCTTTATGGATGGGTTCTTGGGTTACAATCAAATTCACATAAATCCAAAGCATTAGTTAACAACTACTTTCATGACCCCTTGGGGAACCTTTTGTTACACTATGATGCCCTTTGGTCTCAAAAACATCGGAGCAACCTATCAATGAGCCATGACGTACATATTTAGCGACTACCTCCTAGAGAGACTAAACGATTATATGGATGACATAGCAGTCAAGTCTAAGGGAGCTATTGATCATCCCAATGATCTAGATGTAGTTCTCAATTGTTTTCATAGGCATGAATTACATCTCAATCCAAAGAAATATGTTTTCAGATTTAAAATCAGACGCATGCTAGGGTTTGTAGTATCGGAGGCTAGAATACGAGTGGACCTTGACAAAGTTAAGGCCATCATTAACCTAGCACCCCCTACCAACCTTAAAGAATTATGTGGGTTGCAAGGTAGAATATAGTTTATCAAAAATATTATAGCAAAGTTGACTGACAAGTTACCCTCCATGCAACACTTACTAAAGAAGGGGGTTAACTTCAAGTGGATTACACAGTGTTAACAAGCTTTCGATGACTTAAAGAAAGAGCTTTTACACCTTCCAACTGTTTACCCACCATAAAAGGATAAGTCTTTCTACATCTACCTTGCCACCTTAGACACGTTTATCGTAGCACTATTATGCCAAAAAAGAAAGGATGGCTATGAAATCCCAGTTTATTATTTGAGCCATGTAGTGATAGCATACGAAGTGAAATACAACAAAGTAGAAAGGAATTGCCTTGCCCTAGTATTTGTGCTAAAAAATGGAGACACTACCTATTCTGTAGCCAGGTTAACATCATATGAAAGAGCAATGTACTTCGAGCTATCACGAATAACTTATATGAAAGCAGCAGGATAGCCCAATGGAAAGCTATAATGGTGGAATTCGATTTACAGTATGTAGTCCAATTGTCAAAAAAAGGACAAGAGATAGCTACGTAGCTCACAACCTCACCCATTGATGATCAAGCAACCATAGAGCTAGAATTCCCTAATGAACATGTTAACAGCATCAACCCTATGCCATTGCACTTCAAGGCCACTTTGCATTTTGACGGCGCCTCAACCACACGAGGTGGTAGTGCCACCACCGTCATTACATTCCCCTCAGGGGACATTGAACCTTTTCCTTATAGTTTTATGTTCCTTTGTACAAACAATGTAGCTAAGTATGAAGGACTCCTTAGGGGCCTTTTAGCAGCCCAATAAGTAAAGATCCAACATTTGGCAGTCCGAGGCGATTCCCAACTCGTCGTCAACCATGTCACTAAAATCTGTGCCTGTAAAGCTTCACACTTATAGCCTTATTGTGATTTGGCCAAAAATTGGTTGAAAAAGTTCACAATGATAGATATCCAACATGTGCCATGCAACATGAACACTATAGCAGATGCCTTAGCCACGCTAGTGTTAAACGCGCCACCACACCTATTTGCAACTTTACCTACTTCAATAACAGAATGCATAGATCCTATTACTCAAGCAATACACATTACCTCTGTAAGGACCATTGATGCCCAAGAGTGGTATGCTAATGTTAAAGCCTACCTTCAACATGGTGAACCCCCACACGGCTTGACATTCGCCCAAAAGGATGCAATTCAAAAGTGAGCACGGTAGTATGTCCTTGTAGGAGATAATACCTTATGCAAACACTCCTTTGATGGAATATTGCTAACTTGTGTTGGTGGGGAAGAGGCACAGAAAATTGTTAATGAAGTCCATGAAGGACTATGTGGAGGACACATAGCTCCCAAGGCCATGGCAACAAAAATCAGACACCTAGGGTATTACTAGCCTTACATGGAACAAGATTGCTTTGCTAAAGTCAGGACGTGTGATACATGCCAATGTCATGAAAATCTTATACACGTTTCACCTACTAAGTTTCACCCTACACAAATCACACGACCATTCCAACAATGGGGACTAGATATCATAGGACCCATAACACCTAAGTCTTTTGTAGGACATAACTCATCATCACTGCCACTGAGTACTTTACAAAGTGAGCAAAGGCTATCCCCCTTAGGAAAACTACATCCCAACAAGTTTGCCACTTTATCTTAGATAACATAGTAACAAGGTTTGGTCTTCCCATGACTATTGTGATGGAAAATGGGTCACAGTTTAGTAGTGTGGAAACCAAAACCTTTTGTAGCAACCTTCGCATCAAGAAATCCTTTTCATCGCCATACTACCCACAAGAAAATGGTCAAGAAAAGGTAACAAAAAAGGCCATCATCAACTTGAATAAAAGGATGCTTAACAATAGCAAGAGGTGATGGCATGAGCAAATCCTCTACGTGCTCTAGGCCTACTGTACGATGTGTAGAATGGCTATAGGTAAGACTCCTTATAGCCTAGTTGATGGATCTAAAGTCATGTTACCTCTTGAATTGTAGGTATCGTCACTTCAGATGATCCTTTCAAGAATCATGAATGATGCCCAGAACAATGAATCAAGGATCATCGACCTTGACTCCCTAGAGGAAGAGTGTGCACAAACACTAGGTTGTATCGAATGGTACCAAGATAAGAAATGGCAAAAGCATCATTCTGACCTACATCGACGACCAATCAAAAAGGGGGATCTAGTTCTCAAAGCTATCCGTGAACATGCAAACAAGTTTTCAGCAAATTGGGAAGGTCCATTCATAGTCACAAAAGCCTATGAGAATGGATCCTTCAAACTAGTAGACATGGATGGCAGAGAGTTTGCAAATCCAGTGAACCACTTGTACCTTAAGCCATACTACATCTGATGCAAAAGAAAGGTAAGCATCCTTAGTCTGCTATGACTATAAACTGGCACAGATAGTCTACTACAACTATAAACTAGCACAAATAGTTCGCTATGACTATAAAATGGCATAGATAGTCTGCTATGATTATAAACTGGCATAGATAGTCCACTATGATTATAAACTAGCACAGATCATCTGCTATGATGTAAAAATAATATAGAAGGTCTACTACAACCTTAAATTAGCCCATCCACCATCCACTATGATAATAAACTAGCATAGTGGTCTGCTAGGACCTTAAACTAGCACAACAGTGTGCTAGAACCTTAAACTAGCACATTGAAGTTTGCTAGGACCTTAAACTAGCACATTGAAGTTTGCTAGGACCTTAAACTAGTACATTTGATGGTCTACCAAGACCCTAAATTGGGTTCACAACACAACATTCCCAGCTCGCATCCATGACCCTATAAATAAGTGAGCATGCATAGTGCCGACATGGGGTGGGATGTTGTAGTTCCAGAATGTGATTCATGATGATAAGAAAACACCCTCTAGAACACATGCAATGCCATTGCCCCTAGCATCTTGCTAATCCTTTGGTGATGTCATCTAACATCTTGCTAACCTTTCAGAGCTACCGCTACCATAGCCCATCACCCTGGTAGTAGCTTCCATTGTTAGCACCTGCTACTGGAGTCCTAGCACTATTGTGGCCCAACCACAAAGTTGCTACCCTCCAGACCCCACCATCATTTGAGCCTGAAAGACATTCAGCTGTTACGTTTCTCACCTTACAACTAAACTACATGATGTTTGCCTTGGGTAGGCACTCCTAAGCACTCTCATTGCTGCAACTCCTAGCCCCCTCAGTGCCAACCCCTTCAGTTTGCTGCTACTAGAATAGCTGCTGGCCTTCCTAGTTTGGACATCGTATGCCTCAGCAATAATTCTTGCCATTTCAGTAGTGTCTAAAGTAAGTAAGATCTTTTCCTAACTACATTTCATGGTTACATTTCTTTGGTCTGGTTTCTGGTTGCTCTTGTAGGATATGGGCCGAGATGGCATCGGTTAGGGATGCATTTCGTTTGGAGGACAGGACACTACATTGTTTCGAGGTGATCACTCTGACTAGCTTAGCTACTTGGGTGTGCACATCCTACCCTTCCTATTAACCTTTTTCATCTCATTTCTTAGACTTGTAGTTTCCCTTTTCAAATCTCTTTTACAAGCTTTCTCGATGCATGTAAAGCCCTCCCATATGCTAAACTACAAAGTCCATGATGTGCATAATGTAGCTTGCCACATGGGAAGCATCTGTAGGTAGGTCAAAGCCCCACATGGATGTAACACAACTCATATTGGGTAGGAAACACTTGTCCTACAACAATGAGGTTTTTTGCAAGCGAAATTAGCTAAACAATAGAAGAAAAGCGTAAAAGAGAAAAAGAGCTAAAAAAAAAGAAAAAGAGAGTGTGTGCCCAAAATAAATGGCACACCAGCTATTTCACAATGACCATCTCTAAGCATTCCGACAAGAGGTTAGAAGCTAGCAAAAGAAATATGTCCACACGTGCCAATTCCCTCATAAGCACTCTAATGAGGGACCGTGCTACATTTCATCTTTCCTTTTCCTAAACTTGTTTCCTCAAGTCCACCCTTTTCCCCCTTTTCCTACATGACTATCTTGATACTCCCAAGCACAACAAAGTGACATTTGAGCAACCACAGGAGACCAATGTTGGTGTATTATCCTTCATGGTGTTTCATATTCTTTATTGACATCTATCGGGTGGATCCTCCAGACGTTGACAAAGAGGGGCTAGTGAAACACCATAAAATTTTAGGACCCTCATGCTTTAGCAGAGTCTTGGAATTTGGGCAAGGACTTTCACAAGTGCAACATCATGATGGTTCAACAAGAAAGTGTAGGCATTAAGGATAGACTGTCCAGTCCAACAAGTTTTCTATCTCCAGGACTAACAGGCCTGTTGGACTCTCTAGCCTACCCAACTGGACAATTGACCCGGCTGACAGTCTAGCCAGAGACCATGCTAGGAGTTGTCAAAAGTGTTTGGGATGAGCAAAATAGTTTGGAAATTTTTCTAGTGAAGAAGTTTTATATGCTATGCTACACTGTGCAGTGTAGTAAGCCTTGAAAGATAACTAGTTAAGCATCCAAATGTGAATTAAAAAAATGATTGCAAGACAAGTCAGGATTCAGCCAACACAAGGTGCTATGCTATGCTACGCTATGCAGTGTAGCACAACATAGTAAAGGTAGAGTAGAAAGGCCCATATTGCCAAGTGATTCCAACAAGAAGACTACACTTTAGTAAGAATTTGGCCTCCAAAACTGGTTGCCCCACATAGCCCTTAGGCCTCGAGCAAAGTTTCTTGCTAGAAAATGACAGATTGAATAAGAAAGCATGATACACTAGTTGCTACACTGTGCTACGCTACATAGCGTAGCACAGCGTAGCAACAATGTAAAAACAATAGAAGTGTTTGAAACATGAATTCAACAAGTCTGAAGGCTTCCTAGCATGAAGGACAAAAGTTGCAGTTGTTTGCCTAACCAAGCCTCAGACAAATGCTCTTAAGCTCCTACGCAAATTTCTGTCAAGACCAGTGGCTACGCTATGCTACGTTACGTAGCGTAGTATAGCGTAGCAAGCAGCTACTTATGCTACACCAATGTGCTAAAAAACATGAGTAGTGCAACATTGGCACGGAAGCATCAAGACATCTTCACTTAGCTTTAGAACTTGTTGGAAAAAATCTTTCTCACTTTGGAATCTCCTTGGCAAAATTAGTAGTTTTACTTCGTTTTGCATACCCTTGGTCAACTCCCAAAAAATTGTTCCTATGCTTGACCCTGCTTGTAAGAGCAGGGAAGACGTAGTCCTGGAGCATAGGCTCCATTTTTCTTACATTATTAGCACATTGGATTCTGGCACATGCAGTTTTGGCAGTATGGTCATAGCATAACAAAGTTCACATCCAACATTGCATACCTACACGGTACAGACATGTTAGCACCTTGTGGGGCTCGGGACATGTGTTATCCAGACCACATTTTTCTCCTGCTCCTAGCCCTATAAATACCCTAGCAAAGAACACTTAAAGGGTTGGATTTTTGGTGCAGTTGGCTTTTAAGTTAGCTTTCAGAGAGCATACTTGGCATTTTTGAGCATTCTGATTACCTTTGAGTTCTTTGGTTGGCTCCAAACATCCGCTGGTGAGTCGAGCATTTTGGAATCTTAGCAAATAGAGTAGCAAGCAGAAGAACTATGACTATACTATTCGGTGTAATCAATGTCTCTCTAGTGTTGCATAACCTATTATACACCTTTTAGCAAGGCAAAGGATCAAATCCGTGACCTTTGAGGCAGTGCACTCTCTCACCCAAATTTGTTTTGCTATTCGCTCACTATCATTGTGTTTTGCACTATTTTCATTGCCTTGCATTTATTTATCATTGATTTATTTTGCATGCATTGTTTCTAAAACAAATGTTTATGAAAGGTTAAGATACACCTATTAAGTCCCTGTCTGATCGACTAGACCATTCAGGGTATCCCATTTTTGTTTCTCTCCAGCACAGCCCTTACATGGATCCGAGGTTAAACTATTCACCCAGCAACCTCTTGATGTTCTAGCCACTGACTTTTTCAGTCGCTATAATAGGACCACCATAGATTGTGATCACAATGTCCTCTACTAATGAGTGGCGAGGTACCCTTATGCTCAACCATACGAATACAAGTATTTCATGCACGATTCGGTCGAATTCCAAGGACTAAGTGCTTATGTGCCCTTGTGGAATAAGGATGGGTTGATTGATCGTTGTCTTCCAAAATTTGTATGTCATGATTGTATGGTTAAGTAAGCTTAAGGCATATGATTTTTATATCTTTTATGTTTTTATGTCCTGTGCTAATAGGGAAAGAGAGAGATAACTAGGTGACTAATTTAACTTAACTACTCATTAACTAAGTTCTAACTAATCCTAACACCAGCATCCATTCCCACTTGCTGTACACATCGTGAACCAGTGCAACACTGCTAGAATTACCAAATGCTAATCATTACTGGGTTACCAAGCATTACACACATGCTCAAAGTGGTCATGCTTGTGTAATTTAACGATTTGCTTAATTGATCAAAATGAATTGCTGTGCTAATAACAAAAATGTAAAGTGCATAAAATAAAATAAAATAACATAAATGCATAAGAAAATAAAATAAAATAAATACATAAGAAAACAAATCTCAAGTGTTGCAAGGATGAATCAAAGAGCTCGTCTTTATTACTGTACACAAGGTGTGCTTAAGTACATAATGCTCAAATAAAGATCTGTCCACACTTAGACCTCCTACTATAGGCACTTGGAAAATACTCTAACTTTCAAACAAACTACAAGAGTTTCACTATTTGACTCCTTGAAAGACTTTCTAAAAGACTTCTTTTTCAATTGTGTGCCTGGGCACTATATTTATAGGCTTGGGAGCAATGACTCTAATAATTAGAGTAACCACTATAATAATTAGTATAAACCACTAGAGTAACTGCTCTAATAATTAGAATAACTACTAAAGTAACTGCTAGAGTAATTGCTCTCATCATACCCCTACGATTGAATGAAAACTCATCCTCGAGTTCCTTACAAAATATTGGGAAGGTATGGGATTATTGACTAATTGAAAACTGACGGTGGAATGGGATGACAGACTCAATGTGCCCAATGAACGGATGAATAAGCATATTACAACATTAGTGTTCATGTATTTGTGGTGAGCACTCGTACATAAATGACATCCAAGTCTTTATTTGGCAGCTTGTAGAGAAAGAGAGAGAAAGAAAATAAATCATGTTGCCTCCAATGCTAAGATTGGGCCTTTCATTGTTTATCCATAGCCACACCACCAAACTTGCTTCTTTCATAAATGCTCCAATTCTAGTCCATCCTGTGTGCTTTCTCCAAGATAAGTCCATTATTTGTATGATTTCCATATGCACACACAACACAGTCACAAATGAGCAAGGATAGATAAACCATAATGTAGTTGATACCTTGCCTCGATATGAAGTGCATTGGCTGAGTTGTGGTTATGGTAGAAACTGGTTCAAAGATTTATCACAGGTGACTACCCAAGGTGTAGGGGTTAGCAGAATAGTAAAATAGAGAAAATTAAAAAATTTGGGCAAGGGCCCCCACGACTAAGAGCAAACCTCCAATAGCTATAAGATGGAAAAATATGAGGAACAAGAAAGATGGGAAAAATAACAACAACAACATCAATAAAATGGATGTCATGGATGGGGATGAAACAAGAGATGATTTATTGTAGAAAATGTTTAAGGAAAAGAACTTAATAGTTGCACCAAAAGGAATGTCAGTGGGTCCTCCCCAAAGTAGGCTCATGCCTTTTATGCCCTGAAAAACCCACAAACCAAAGAGTTTGTAGGCTCTAGGAATGTCATTTGGAAGCAAGAGTTAAAAACTTACCCACAAGAATTCACCAAAGAAAAATAATGCATCAACCCAGAATGGACTAATGATAAAACTGGCAATGAGGTGGAAAATGGAAAGAAAGATGGAGAGGAGAGAATGGAATGGAATCCCAAGAACAAGGTTGTGTAAAGCCCCTTGTGTATTCCATGGTTAAGATGACTGAGTAGAACTCATCCCATCTAGACTCAAACCAACCACATTCAGTGACCTCGCATGAATACACTTGGCCAATCCATCCTCTTGAGGCAACAAGAATGCTTCCACAAAGAGTGAAAACCATCCCAAGGAGAGTGAGATGGAGAAGCAGGATGAGAGAAAGGGCCTTAGTTAGAGGAAACCTTTAGACATGGGTAACATGTCTTTCCAGTGCCTTAAATAGCGCTTGTAGCCCATATTGCTTTATTATGTGTAAGGGGTGTGCTTTGAATTCTCACTTTTCTCCTTTCTTTTCTCTTTTTTTTTACGTGAGAACCACACCATGCAAAGACTTATTTTTATTCACTCAGCTTCCTAATTTTTGAACAATGTCAGAATGGTGGAAAACCCAAGGAACAAGCATCCAAGCACCTAAGAGAATGGCCAGCACAAATGCAGCGAATCCCCTTGAAGTCACACCATTTTCATCCTTTGAGTCTTTTCTTGGTTTGAAAAATACCCAGCCACCAATTCATTAATAAGTTTACTTAGAAAAAGGGGATTGTATAGTTCCAAGCCAAAGGAGACCATAGAGTTGTATGGATGAGTGGATGGTGTGGACTCATTGCCTTTTTTACCAAAATAACCAAACCTTAATATCAGCATCATAATTCAAAGGTAAAAATCAAACAGTAGCAATCAATATGATATAATGCAATCCATCATCATGAGCACTTATTGGATGAAAAATAAAAGTAAATCAAGCAAATAAAGAAATAGTAAAAAAATGAACGATGATGTAAAAAAAAATAAGAAAAGTTGGAAAAATATGTAAAAGAAAAAATGTTTAAAACAAAAATGTGTAAAACAAAAATTCAAAAAGAACTGAGGGCCTAGAATGGTTAGCATAGGTGGTCATACCCCCCATGACTAAGTTGGAAGGAGGAGATTCGAAATAGTGAGCAAGGTTGTCCATCAATAGAGGTAGCATGTGTATTGGTTGTCCTAAGCTCATGGAAAGGTTTGGTTTATTGTACATTAACCAACAGTTTCTTGTCTAGGCTCTTCGGTTTGTATATTGTCATGGCCCCTAAAGGAAAAGTTACATACATAATATAAGGTCCTTCCCATAGTGTTTGAAATTTAGTACGTTGTGGCACATGTGTGGGATTCTAGTAGAAAACCTTATCTCTTGGTTGATATTGAACTTTCCTAACCCTTAAGTCATGATGTTGTTTATTGAATGCCTTGTGAAAATCATTAGATGATAGAGAAACTAGTTAGTTTTCATCAAGCAAGTTAAGGGTTACTAACCATTGTTTTTGTGCTAGATCAAGGTCACATGCCAAGGATAGTGTATGAAGCTCAGTTTGAATGGGAAGCGTTGGTAATTTACCATACACTAACTCATAGGGAGAGTAGCCTGTAGGGAGTTTCCATGTGGAGTGGTATACCCAAAGAGCATTGTTCAGTTTAGTGCTCCAATCTCACTTAAACTTGATAATAGTTCTTATCAATATCTTTGTAATCTCCTTGTTGGTGACTTCTGCTTGACCATTCGCTTGGGGGTGGTATGGTGTAGTCAATTTATGTTCAACACCTAAGTGTTACATTAATTTCAGAAAAGTTGCACCTATGAAGTGGGTACCATTGTTTGAAATAAGTGCACGAGGCACACCAACCTTGTTTATGATTTGTTTTTGAACAAATCGTGTAGCTGTAGATGATGTATAATCCTTAATAGTAGCTACTTCTACCCATTTAGTTAGGTAATCAATATCAACAATGATATAGGATTTTCCATTGGACATTGGTGTAATTGGCCCCATAAAATCAATTCCCTAAATGTTGAAGGGTTCTAATGGTTGGATCCATTATTGTGGAACCTCCATTCTAATAGTTATTCCCCCATCATGTTGAAGACACTCACAAGATTGGATGAATTGATGGGCATCTCGAAACAATGTAGGCTAATAATATCTTGCAAGAAATATCTTGATGGCCATTCATCTCCCAACATAATGACCCCCACAAGGACCCTCATGAGCATCTTTGAGAACTCGCAGTTGATCTATATCAGGAACACACCATCAAATCAAGCCATCAATACATACTTTGTAAAGTTGCCCATTGATTTCCATAAAGTACTTGGCTCGATGAAGAAACTATTATTTCTTCTTAAGATTTAACTCTTGTGGTATTTGTTGGGTGAGGAGATAGGTAAGAATGCTATTGTAATAGTTTGTTTCTGTGGGTGATTGATTATTCACTAAACCAGCAAAGAGAAATTCATCAGGAAAATAATCAAAAATTGGATACTTGTCCTCTTTGTTGTCCCATCGCAACCGAGATAAATGATCAGCAACTGCGTTCTCGGTGCCTTTACGATTGATCATCATAAGATCGAACTCTTGTAAGATTACATGCCATCATATGATACGAGGGCTTACCATTGGTTTATTTATGAGGAACCTTATTGCACTATGATCTATATGTATATATACTTTATATCCCAATATATAGTGTCTAAACTTTTCTAGTACAAACACTACAACCATTAATTCTTTGTTTGTGGTAGTGTAGTTAAGTTGTGCATTAGTGATACTTCTACTTGCATAGTGGATGTAATAAGGACACTTCTAGTCATCTAACTGTGTAAGTATGGTTCCTAAGGCATAGTTGGACACATCAATCATGATATGGAATGGTTTGGACCAATCAGGAGCTTGTAGAATGGGTGTTTCTACTAGCTTCTGTTTCAGAGTTTGAAAAGCTAATTCTTATTCCTTGGTCCACTCGAAAGGTACATCCTTTTTTGTTAATTCCACCGATTATTTGGCAACCTTTGAAAAGTTTTCAATAAATTTCCTATAGGAGCTAGTATGTCCAAGGAATGACCAAATATCTTTGACAGTGTCTAGTTGATGGGTAATTCCTTGGATAACTTTGATTTTCTCGAGGTCTACCTCTATTCCTATGTGAGATTTTGTGCCCTAGTACTATGCCATCTTGGACCATCAAATGGCTTTTCTACTAGTTGAGCCTCAAATTGGTTTCTATACATCTTTTTAACACTTGCTCTAACCGGTCCAAGGCTTCATCAAAGTTTGCTCCATAGGTGGAGAAATCATCCATAAAGACTTCTACAACATTTCCTATTTGCTATTAGAAGATGCTTAGAACTCATTGTTGAAATGTTGCAAGGGCATTGCATAAGCTAAATGACATCTATTTGTATGCAAATGTTTCCCAAAGACTGGTGAACATAGTCTTGGCTTGGTCTTCTAGGCTATTTTTATTTGATTATATTTGCTATATCCATCCAAAAAACTGTAGTAGCGATACCCTACGATGGTGTCTAAGACTTGGTCAACAAATGGCAACGAAAAGTGATCTTTAAATGTTTCCATATTCAGTAGCCTAAAATCTATGCACACCCTCCATTTGCCTCCATTTTAGGCACAATAACTAAGGGGCTAACCCATTCACTATCAGCAATGGGGTATATGAACCCAACCTTGAGAAGCATTTTGATTTCTTCCTTAACTACTTACTTTAGCTTTGGGTTCAAACACCTCTACGATTATCTTTGAGGCTTCATGAAGGGGTTAGTGTAAATCCTATATTGGCATATCCTAGGATCTATTCTAGTTAATTTGGGATATGACCAAGTGAAGGCTTTTGACCAGCTATTGATCACCTTCAACAGTTCTTCTTTCTATTGAGAAGCAAGATTAGCGCTGATAATTACCAATTTTCCATTTTTAAGGAACATGTATTCCATACCAATGGGTAATGGTTTTAGCTCGAGGGACTCCTACTTAAATTTCTTAGGTATTTTCAACTTCCTCTAGTTAACATTTTCAAGGTTAAGACTTGAAAGTTGGCGGTGGACTTGCTCTAATGCATTTATGCTATCGATGTAAGTGCAAGTCAAACCATTAGTTGGTTCCATGCATATGAGTGAACTGCTTTCTTGATCAGCTGTCAGCCATTAAGTGCCTTCTTGTTGTGTGGCTATTGGATACAGGCATGTTTGTATGTTGATCACTTATGCACACTGATTGCATGTAGGCAATGTTAAACTTTGCACAAACCATAACCTCTGCATGTAATTACACCTTGTGTCACTGTATGCAATGCATGAAACTTTCTTCTTCTCGGTCTTTCTAAATGTATTTTTCTTTGATATTTCTAGGGAAAGATCGTGGATTCCTAGTCATGCGTTGATGGTGCTTAGCCATGCTCTTCCCATTATGATTGGGAAGTCCCCTTACTGTTGTTCACCTGAATCACTAGGAAGTTAGCTAGGTACGACCACTCACAAACAGTGGTAACATTTTCTTCCACTAGTCCCAATGGGATAGTGATGGACTGGTTGGCCAACTTTAGATGGATGTTGCTCTTTTTCAATGGAGGCAGGTTCCAGGCCTTGTACATTTCTTGAGAAATCAAGTTGATACCAAAACTTGAATCTAAAAGAGCCTTGCATGGTGCATTTCTAGCAATTTGTAATTATATTAGAGGACTTCTAGGATCAAATAATTTCCTAGAAAGGTTGCCAGCTTTTATCTAATTAGTGATGACATGTGTTAGCATGACCGTATTACATTGAGTGTGGTGGTTGAGTTGAAGGAGGCTTCGAAGTTTTAATTAATACTGAGGCATCTAAGGAATTAGTCGCTTGTGATTGCAAGGGCTTGGTTGGTCTGTTGGTTCTAAAGAAAGGTCTTTTCTTCATGTGGTTGTTGGAACCAACAATAGGTTGAGAGTTAACAGCCATCATGGCATTACGTTGTTGTGGCTGGGTAGCGATTTCATCTTGCATCACGGGAGTAGGTGGTAGTCGAGCTATTGGTGGAACAGATGTAGCTGGATGAGAAGGATGATATGCTTGTGGAATATTGTCCCTAGAAGAGGGAGTCCCATAATACTCGTAGGCTTGGTATTGAGGTTGAGGGGTAATGTGACCAATAGAGTCAGGTGGGGAGATTGGCTACTGCATGTAATATTCATACAGGTCAAGTTACCAGTAAGGATACTGTTGCCTTGGTGGTGGCATTCCCCATGATTGTGGGTGCTGCCACTGTTGATATTGCTCAATCGATTGTGGTGGAGTTCCATTGGGATAATATGTTAAGGGTTGGTGGAATTTCCTTGGGTTACCTTGAGGATAAGGTAACCTTTGGTGTGTTTGCCTTTTTTTTAATCATGGGTTGAGTGCATACACCCCAAACTCCTATAGATGTGAGATTATAGGGCAACATCCCTTAGGATGGTCATATTGACATATCTCACATCCACTCTCATTTTCTGTTTCCAAATCCACAACCTCTTCAATGATGGTAACTTTGCCCTTACCCTTGCTACATGCATGTTTAGCCTCTTTCTTTTTTCTTTTCTCACTACCTTGATCTCTAGACTCCTCTACTATTTTAAGAACAATTTGAAATCTATTATTTAGGGAATCCCACATTTGATCTACCTTTTCCAAAACTTCTGATATCAACTTTTGGAAAGGCAAAGTTTTCCTATTCACCATCTCTTCAAGTGATGACTCTTCTTCATCCTCACAAAATCTTGCTGCCCTCTTCTGGAGGGAAGGATCTCGGTTATACTCTTTCACACTTTCTCTCTTTCGTAGCTCATCTTCTTCCTTAGCAACTTTCTCCAATAGTCTTTGAATTTGATGGGACCTAAGCTTGTATATTCTCCCTTGAACATAAGTCCCAAGGGTTCTTCTCGTTTCATGCCTAAGCCCATCCACGAGATGGCACAGTTGATCCCTTTGCAAATAACCATGGCCAAGACAATGGTGTAACAATGCATAATATCAGCCCATGGTAGCATCCAAGGGTTCATGCCCTCCTTGTTTTCAACCTTGGATTTGCTTTTGCAAGTTAGATGCTCAGGAGTATGTTTGGTACTTGTCATTAAATAGTTCTAATATAGTACTCCACCTACAAATGGATTTTGGTTCTAAAGACCGATACTAGCTTTCCATGTCTTTAACTAGTGTCTGTGGGAACAACTTAAGTTTTTTCCATTCATTCTCTATACTTTGTAAGGCACACGCATCATGGAATTCTTGTAAGTGATTTTGAGGATCAGCATTGTATCCCCCTTCAAATCATGGAATATTGTTCATATCTAATCTCTTGATCCTACTATCTTTCTAGTGCCTTGTTGGAATTCTAACAACCTTAGTTATATCCAACATACTTCGAGTAGCGAGTAGGGGTTCATCGTGATCGTCTCATCCATGGTGTCTATGATGCCTACGTTGTTCCCTACTCTCCCTTCTTCTATGTCGTGACTCTCTAGAATGCCCTCATCCCCTTTCTTGGTTGTTTCATCTATGACTTCCACTTTGCCTACCTTTATCCCCATGGTATTTTTCTTTATGATTATGTTTGAACACTGAAGGAGAGTATGAAGGAGATGATGAAGATGAAGAAGAAGGAGAACCATCACCATGATGGTGTTTGCTACCTTCTCTTTGATGGTCTTGGCCTTGATCGCGATTGCTATCAGAATGTCCATCTTTATCATGTGTCTATGTCCCTTTTTTGGATCCTTTGTGCCCATGGGTATCAAAACCTAGGTTATGAATAGTGGAATGAAGGTTCTGATACAAAACCCCTTTTCCAAAGTCAAGGGGAGGAACATCATTGTGTGGGTGACTGCTTGAGGTAGGTTTACCACCCTCATTTTCGCTTAAGACATGTGGGACATCCTACGATCACTTACCCTTCAAAGACTTATGATGTCTCTTTTGTTGCAAGTCCCTTTGACATTATGCCTCTATGGGATAGTATTCTCTCAAGTTATGGTCTTACACAATGTATTCTGGATGTAAGTGCAGCATGCCAATTCATGTGAGGGAATGAAGAAGCATGCTTGGGATTAAACGATCGGGAGGTAACACTATGTTACCTTCTAAGTCTCACTAATGTAGTTGTTCATCTTGATGGAGGATAAAGGTGAAGTCTAGTATATACTCATCGAGATGAATATATACCACTCAAACTTGTTGAGGGATTGGTAGATCAACATCATGTATATTATGTCACCAATTATTTCCTATTTCAAACCTAGGCGATGACGTGCTTTCGTACGAATAAGAAGACATACTTTTTTATGCAGTGTGCAATGTATTCTTGTTTATTATTTTCTCAACCAACCCTAAGGGTTCATTCCAATGATGTGAATGATTTCCTATGTTCTAATTAGCGCACAAACAACTAAGTCCTTGGCAGTAGCACCAATGATGAGCGACGAGGTACCCCTACACTCAACCATACGAATATGAGCATTTCATGCATTATCTAGTTGAATTCCAAGGACTAAGTGCTTATGCACCCTTGTGGAACAAGGATGGGTTGATTGACCGTTGTCTTCC
This sequence comes from Gnetum montanum, assembly GCA_015680685.1. Taxonomy (NCBI): domain Eukaryota; kingdom Viridiplantae; phylum Streptophyta; class Gnetopsida; order Gnetales; family Gnetaceae; genus Gnetum; species Gnetum montanum. Next base: position 772,188 of record MNCI01027637.1, read on the forward strand.
CAAACTTACTTGTATGTCATGATTGTATGGTTAAGTAAGCTTGAGGCATATGATTTTTATATCTTTTATGTTTTTATGTCCTGTGCTAATAGGGAAAGAGAGAGATAACTAGGTAACTAGTTTAACTTAACTACTTATTAACTAAGTTCTAACTAATCCTAACACCAACATCCATTCCCATTTGCTATACACATCCTAAACCAATGCAACATTGTTGGAATTACCAAATGCTAATCATTACTGGGTTACCAAGCATTACATGCATGATTGAAGTGGCCATGCTTGTGTAATTTAACGATTTTCTTAATTGATTGAAATTAATTGTTGTGCTAATAACAAAAATGTAAAGTGCATAAAATAAAATAAATGCATAAGAAAATAAAATAAAAGAAATGTGTAAGAAAAAAAATCTCAAGTGCTGCAAGGATGAATCAAAGAGCTCGTCTTTTTTCCATACACAAGGTATGCTTAGGTACATAATGCTCGAATAAAGATCTATCCACACTTAGACCTCCTGCTACGGGCACTTGGAAAATACTCTAACTTTCAAAGAGACAATAAGAGTTTTCCTACTTGACTCCTTGAAAGAGTTTCTGAAAGACTTCTTTTTCAATTGTGAACTTGGGCATTGTATTAGGCTTGGGAGTAACTACTCTAATAATTAGAGTAGTCATTCTAATAATTAGAATAAACTGCTAGAGTAACTGCTCTAATAATTAGAATAACTACTAAAGTAACTGCTAGAGTAACCACTCTCATCATCTACTAATCCCAAAGGGATAGTAATTGACTGATCTACTAATTCTAAACAAATGTTACTCTTTTTAAGAGGTGGTAGGTTCCAAGCCTTGTACATATCATGGGAGATGAGGTTAACTTTAGAGCCAGAGTCAAGAAGAGCTTTTCATGGCTCTTTTCTAGTAATCTGTAGATAGATGAGTGGACTTCTTGGAGCAGATCTTTTTGTAGGAAGGTTGCCAACCTTAATCCAATAAAAAAAACATGGGTTAACATTATAGTGCAGATCCTAGGTGTCACTTAGTTTGAAGGGCACTTGAAGGTATTTGATGTAGATGATGGGGGTGCTAGATATGCAGGGTGATCAGTTGGAGTAGGTTGTAAGGGATGGAGAGGACTGCTAGGCTAGAAGAAAGGTCATTTCCTTGATCGATTATCTAGAACACTTAGATGAAAACTAGTTGGGAGTGTATAGCCTTTGTAGCATTTTGTTGTTGTAGTTGTGGAGGAATTTCACCCTGAATGAATGGAGTAGGAGGTAGTTGAGTTGAAGGTGGAGGTGTAGGTGCAGAGGGATGTGGAGGATGATAAGGATATAGATGTGGGTTTTTTCCTTGAGTAGATGGTGAATGTGTTTAGTGATACTGTGGAGGGTAATAGTGATGTTGGAATGATGCATGACTCGTGAAACTTCTAGGGAAGACAAGTTGCTGAACATAGTACCCATATGGATCTGGTTGCCTATAAGGGTACTATTGCCTTGATGGTGGAATTCCCCATGATTGTGGTTGATACCACTATTGGTATTGTTCATACAGTTGTGGAGGAGTTCCACTTGGATAGTAAGCTTGTTGTTGTTGGTGGAACTATCTTGGACTAACTTGAGGATAAGGAAATTGTCTTGGAGCTTGCCTACATGCTAGGCAAGGATTCAATGCATACACTTTAGAATCTTGTAAGTGTAACACCACAGGGAAACATCCCTTTGGATGTTCATATTGATAGATGTCACATTCGATTTCATCATTAGAGTGAAACTCCACAACTTCCTCTACTACAAAAGCTTTGTCCTTACCTCTTTGATAGGCACGTTTAGCTTCTTTTCACCTCCTATTATTATGATCACTATGTTTCTATTTGGATTCTTTGGTAATATTTAGAGTAGTCTAAAAATTTTCATTCAAAGAGTCCCATAACTTATCAACCTTGGCTAAAATATTAGAAATAGATTTTTGGATGGGTAAGGTCTTTCTATTCACCACTTCATCAAGTGGTAACTCCTCCTCATCGTAAAATTGGACCTCTCATTTTCTAATGGAAGGATCCCTATTATATTCTTTAGCACTCTCCCTCTTTCATAGCTCACCTTCTTCTTTTGCTACTTGCTCAATTAACCTTTGAATTTGATGAGCTCTCATTTCAGACAATCTTCCTCAGGCATACATCCCAATGGTTCTTCTTGTTTTTGCTTTCAGCCCATATATGATGTGGCAAAGTTGTTCCCTCTAAGAGTAACCATGGCTTGGGCATCAGTGTAGGAGTGAATAGTATAGGCCCATGGTGAGATCCAAGGATTTATATGCTCCTTGTTTCTAGCCTTGGATTTTCCTTTGTATATTAGACACTCTAGAGTACGTTTGGTATTTGTTATTAAAAAATTCTAACATGGTGCTCCATCTTCAGATAGATTCTAGCTTTAAGGATTGGTACCAACTTTCATCTTCCTTAATGAGTGTCCTTGGAAAAATCTTGAGTTTCTGCCACTCATTCTCTATTGTTTGTAAAGCACATGCATCTTGAGAAGCTTGTAAATGTATCTGCAAATCAAAATTGTATTCCCCCTTAAATCTTGGGATATTATTCATATCTAGGTACTTAATCTAACTATTCTTCATATTCTTGGTTGGGATTTTCATTGCCTCCACAATGTTAAGCATACTGCAAGTTTCCAATAAAGGTTCATGATCATCATTGCATTGATGATGCCAATGATGGTTTTAGCTACCCCTTCAATTTGGTAGCCTTCACGATCATTGTTATTTTGCTGATCACCTTCATCATAGTTATTTCAATGGTGTGTTCCATGAGAACTGTCAGATGAAGAGAAATGTTCAAAATTGGATGAAGAGGATGAAGAGGAAGGTGGACTACCATCACCACTATAGTGTCTACCACCACTCTTTCACTTATTACGATCACCATCATTAGATCCCTTGTTATTGCCATGTTCACTTAAGTTCCTACCTTGGCTATCACCATCATTAGATCCCTTGTAGGGTCAGGTTCACACACTTGTCAGGTTCTAAACTAGGGACCCTTGTTTATGAATAGTTGATTGTAGGGTCAGGTTCACACACTTGTCATCTGTAGCAAGGGATGAAGAATCTTCATGTTGAGAACCTTCCAAAGGAGGATCCTCATTGTTCTCTTGATCTGGTAGGAACAATGGGTTAGTATAATGTTTTCCCTTCGTAGCTTCATGGAGTTTCTTTTGACATTTATCTCTTTTACATTGTGTTTCATTGGGATAGTAGTTTCGAGTGTCATATCCATCCATAATGTACTCCTTGTGAAGATTTGCTATGCTCAACTTCTTAAGGATTTTAATACCATCCTAGGCATAGATTGATTGGGGGGAAAGATGACATTACCCTCCATATCAAACCATTGCATTTTTTCACCTAATGTAGGATGAAGATGAAATTCAGCACAAACTCATTTGGATGAGTGTATACCACCTTGCATTTTTGTGGGGCTGGTGGTTTAGTATCTTTAGGTTTGCGAGAAGAAGAATACATTTTGTAAAACAAAATGAAATTATCAGTGTGCACTTATAATTTGTATGTATAGTGGAAATGATATTGACCTTTAGGTTCATACAATGATATTAGTGATATTCACTTAGACCTAAATAGCACACATCCCACAAACAAAAGTCCCTGGCAATGATGCCAATGATGAGTAGTGAGGTACCCCTATGCCCAACCATACGAATCACAAAGCATTCATGTAAAATCTAGTTGAATTTCGTGGACTTCATTGTTTTTAGTGCATTTTCCCTTTAGTTAGTGAATCTAGCCTTAAGGTCAATCATTGTCTTCCCAATTACACTTGTGATGTTCATTGGTATGGTTAAGTGTAACTGAGGCATTCAATTTTTATCATTTTTTATGTTTTATAGATCGGTGCTTAAATATGGATAAAAGTAATTTGATTAACTAATTTACTCACATTTAACTAATCCTAACATAAGTATTTGTTCCCACTCTTGGTACATGTCCTGAACCCATGTATCTGCTATTGGGTGACCAAGCGCTATGCTACTAGGCATACTAAATAATAATGCTATTGGGATTACTAAGCAAATATGTGTTACACTTGAAGCGTTCATACTTATGTATTTAATTTATCTAGAATAATGACCTCATTAACTCAATTGCTAGATAATATTTGTGAAATAATTGAGAACAATTAACAATTAATTGAAAAAATTGAATGCATAAATAAAATAGCTAATCTATCCAAAGTGTTGCAAGGTTTATCAGAAAGCTCATCTTTATTTCCACACACACTGTCATTCTTAGGTACAACAATGCTCGAAGAAAGATCCATACACTCAATGACTCTTGTTGTGGGCACTCAAGGAAAAAATTCTAACTCTTGAATGGAAAAAAATGCAAGAACTTCATTGCTACTAAAATCTAGATTGCCATAAATGTGGTTGGTAGGCATGTATTTATAGACGATAGATAGACACTACGTTGATGGGGCCTTGTTGACACAGGGCAAGATGCGTTGATGAGGCCTTGTCGATGCAGCCAACCAATGATGACTCATCAATATATTATTAATATGTTCCAACTCTATCAATCATGAGTCTTTTAAGTGATTATTGAACCACTGTGGTTATCATCATGTTGAGGATCCTGTGGAATTGTAGTTTTTAGTTACACTAGGTTCTTCATCATCATATTCATAAAAGGACACAAATGGTCATGAGTCATCATTAGTTTTAGTGGGGATATGTTAAATTTTTATAATGTTAATCACCAAGTCTAGGATATAATAGAAAAAATTTGATGACTACTATGATTAAGATAAATATGCATCGTAACATAAAATAAGTCCATAGTATTATACATGTTGAACATAAGAACATAAACTAAAAAATAATAGAGAAAAATAAAGTAACCAAGTATCTCTATTATAATATAAATACTATGTTGTACATTGTTGTTGTGTTGTATTGTATATTATTATTAGATTAGAATCATCACTTATATAGTTATAATGGAATAATCATGCCTAAAAAATGAACAAATATAACAATTAGTTATTATTATTTAATAGACTTCCAATGATAAGTTCGGATAACATAACTAATTTGATCCATATTATAAAACACCATATATGATGTTGTACATCATGATAGTGTATACTAAAATTCACAGTGTAACTAAATATAGACATAAACTAGCATGTTAAGCTTGCTCAAATACATCAAATCTTCAATAGGATTACCATAGGAACTTTAGTAGAACCATGACTTGTAGTGTCACTCCATCTCACAAAAGCATTTTCAAATAACACATTATGTAATTTCAATACTTTGTGATCATTTATGTCCCATATTTTGTATTCTTTGTGATATAAAGAATAACTAAGTATTAATTCTAGCATGGCTCTAGGGTCCAACCTACCATAGTGTACATGTGCAACATAAACATAATAGGTCTTACTAAAAGGATGAAGATGAGATATTGACAATTTTCTATTGTTGGATCATCTTTTAATTGGAATAATGTCTTTAAAAATTTTAATTGAATCTTAATTTTCATCATATGTGTCTTTTTAACTATGAGATTCACAACTTCAAATATTTCATTACATGAAACATCATAAGCTATGACATCACCACCAAGGTTTATCATGTAGTAGGATGTCTGATGAATGTTATTTTCAAATCTAATACTAAAACCTTCATTCATTAATTTATATATCAAAATTAAAGTTATAATAAATTCCTTATCATAACCAACATCTTTTAGTTTTAAGCCTAAAGCAGTCAACTGTTTACTTTTAATAATTTTTATGAAATGGTCATCTCTAATTCATACATAATGCAGGTTCAACTTATATTTTACATTTATTAATCATGAAATAATTTCTATAACATGTCATGAGGCATTAGAATCAATATACATAGAATGGTTAGATGTGTCATTCGTGATGATGGCATTAAAATCCATGGTGAAAGATTGGGCCTCCTCTTTTACAACGTTGGTAATAATGAGCTTAGGTTTAGATTATTTCTCATTTTTCTTATTAAAATCTTTCAATCTATTTTTAACAAACTTATTTTCCTTCCTTTTCATCATGAATTTAGCTTTTGTATTATTTCAATTATCATAAAAATAATAAGTATCATGAATCCCCTCTTGCTTATAAACATGACAATACTTAGACACTCTTTGTCTCTTATGATCATCTTCAATTTTAATCACCATTGGCTAAGAACTTAATTCTATTGTAGAGGCATATGCATTTATTTCTACTTCTTCTTTAAGAATTTTTGTTCATATATATATCATGGTATATGTTTTGATATTATTTTTTGATAATGTATCTAAAGGAATCATAGGATGATGGTAGCATATTTAACAAGCAAAAATTTTTAGTTTTGTTTAAAAATTGTGCATTCTAGGCTTGTAGTCAAGATTGTAATGCTAATAGCTTTTGTAAAATGATAGTCATAGGTTTATATTTTTTAAATGCAATGAATTTAACTAATTCTAGAGATACACCATTTTTGAATAATTTTACACCAATTATACAAATTTACTAGACATGCTTAATGTAATTAACATTTCTGCCATCTTGTTATTATCATCTACTATAGTGGTGTTGGTAAGAATTCCTTCTAGGCCATTTTCTCATTATAGAAATCTCATGTGAAGTTTCTAGATATGATAAATAGAAGCTTTTAACATCTAACTGTTGGGTAATGGGACATAACTTCTTATTCTTATCATGGTTTTATCTAAATTTTGATATTACAATTACTCACTACCCCTACTCTGATACCATGTGAAGTTTACAAGACTAACAATGAACAACTTAACATGTAGATATGATTAAAAAAAAAGAAGAAGACAAAGATACACATCCAAACACAATTTCATCAATATTTAAAATATGTGAAATGTTGTGTCCAAAAAATAAATAGTCATAACCATACTTAAGAATTATAACTAAATGTTAACAAATGTTTTAATAAATGCTAGCAAGTTATTGAAGTACAGCACCTTGATGGTATGATATAGACATCATGATACTAAACAATAAAGTGAAAATAAAACATAATAATAATTTGTACAATAAAAGGAAGTTCTTTAAAAATAGAGTATGGTTTAGTTATTTGGGCATATTTTTGTATGCATATTTTTTGAAATGAACAATATATCATTTTATAATTTTCTTATTATTTTAGTTTGATGTGACTTTATATAATGTTTTTAGGCATATAGGTCTATCAATTTTGATTTATTATTCTTTTGATGTGAATTTTTTGTTTTTCCTTTTTTGATATTAATAATTAATAAATATTGATTTTATATTCTTTTGAGTATATTTTTTGTGTTCATGGAAAATCAATAATATGATTTATAAATGCTTGTACTAAGAGCCAAATTATGGATGGGTGAGCTTACAGATGTGATGATGATGTGAGAGTGTCAATCACATCCAATGTGAAACTTTGGTTAATGGAATGCACACACAACATATAGTCATCCATCTCCTTCACTTCTACCATCACTAGTGAACCAAACATATATTCAACAAGGATTTGGATCTGATACCACATGCACGGAAGCTTTTACTACTAGGTTAATGAGAGAGTTTGGTGGAACTAGACTTTTAGGTGTAAACTATGGAAACTTGGATGAGTGCTTGGTTGATGTTTAGAAAAGGATGTGCTATTGAGAAATACCATGATCATTGTAATGAATCTTGATTGATGGGGTTGTATCATGCATTTGTTCTTGGCTTGCCTAAGCAAACTAGTTAGAGGACATTTGTGATTTTATGAATCTATGCTTGTGATATTAAGCTCATGGATGAGGTATCTAATTGATTAAGTATATGTCAAGTACCCTATGTGGTGATTCAAGGATTAATTTTCCAAAATTAAAATCCTTTCTTATTTTCTAAAAAAAGAAATTTAAAAAATTTAAAAACATTTTAAAATTAGTAAAATAAAAAAATAAATAAAAGAAAGAAATTGAAAAGAGAGAAGAAGAAAAGAAAGTGATGAGGACATCAACCAACCCTTATGTAATCCTTAATGTATTTTTTTGGCTGATAGGCCAACTTGTCTCATAGGATTGGGGGGGGGGGGGGGGGGGTGGATTTGTCACCCTCCATGTTCTTATAGGATAAGGGGGGATGGGGGAGTGGATTTGTTACCCTCCATGTAATGCACCATGTGTAGGGGAGCCAAAGAGTCACTGCAGGGGAGCCAAATCTAAAAAGTCAAAAAGCTAAAGAGTCATTGCAAGGGAGCTAAATCTCTATTTGATTGATGCCCCTTAACCCTTGGGCTCTCCATTCATCTCTTCGTATTTCCTTATGCACATGTACCACATGCAAGGGAGCCAAAGAGTCACTGCAAGGAAGCTGAATCTCTATTTAATTGATGCCCTCGACCCTTGGGCTCCCCATTCATATTTTCGTATTCTCTCATGTGCATGCACCATGTGCATGGAAGCTAAAGAGTCATTGCAGGGGAGCTGAATCTTTATTCAATTGTAGGGGAGCCAAAGAGTCACTGCAAGGGAGCTGAATCTAATAAGTCAAAAAGCCAAAGAGTCACTACAAGGGAGCTAAATCTATGTTCGATTGACATCCCCCAACCCTTGGGCTCCCCATTTGTCTCTTCATATTTCCTCATGTGCATGCACCACATGTAGGGAAGCCAAAGAGTCACTGCAGGGGAGCTGAATCTCTATTCAATTGATGCCCTTGACCCCTGGGCTTCCCACTCATCTTTTTGTATTCTCTCATCTGCATGCACCATGTGCAGGAAAGCCAAAGAGTCATTACAGGGGAGCTGAATCTTTATTCAATTAATGCCCCTGACCCCTAGGCTTCCCATTTGTTTCTTTGTATTCCCTCACACGTAGGCCCCAACGTGGGTAACCAATGAAAATTTATTATTATTATAAATGGTGACGGTTATGATTACAGTAATAATGAATATATTTTATTATAAATAGTCGACAATAATGAATATTTATTATTAATAAAAATGGTGATGGTTACGATCATGGTGACGATTAGGGTGATGATGGTTTTGGTGTGGTACAATATTTATAGATATTGAACTTGGGCATTGCATTATAAGATTAAGAGGTGTAATATTGGAATTTGTACATTTTCACAAACATGGATCCTATTTCTATTCATCGCAATAGAGAAGGCAAAGAACACTCTTTTCAAGATCAGCAACAACAATCATCTACTGCAACAAGTAATACAATTTATGGAGGTCATGGCAGTGGGCATGGCTGAAGAAGAGGATGACCACGGATTATAGAAATTAAAAATCCAAAATTGATGACTACAGAGGATAGAAGACGATTTCTAAAATGAGAAGAAAAACGACATGAACGAGAATGAGAACTAATTCTATGAAATTTAGGAGTATGTAATTTATGCATTTTTTAATATTTCAAAACAAATATTTATCATAAGGAAATCTTCTCATTTTATTTACATACTTACATCGCATATATTTTTTTAGGTTACATCAACTTCAAATCCCCTCTCATTACTTGAAAATTCATCCAATGCAATGATCTGCATTATTGATACTAATAATGTAAATAATCAAGAAGAAATGCAGGTTGGTGTTTGCCCATACTCAAGTTGGTAAATAATTTAATTTAATTTTTAGTTTAAATTTTGAAACATTTTTTTGAAAGACATTAGAAATGTATCTGTGCCTATTAATCAAGCAACATCTATTCCAGAAATCACACACAAAGAAGAACAACAATTGCAAGAAGATCAAGAACAACTACATTATAGTGAGAGTGAGCACTGAAAGAGGTAATGTTGACAAAAAGAAAATTCATTTCATCAAATAAATGAAGCTATAGATGTTGCCAGTGCACCAACAATGGAAATGCCTTCTTTAGAACTTGTTCAGTCTTTCCCAAGATTGCAAAAGGTAAGTACAGAAATTGCTCAAGCAATACATAATTTTAATACTACAGTTAGAAGTTTTGCAAATCCACGTTCTTGCAATGTATGCAATGAAATGTTTCTTATCATATTATTGGATTCAACCAGAAGTAGAGGATCCACATGCAATAGGTGCATTAAAGAAAAGAAACATAATATTTTTGATAGTTTTGGTTGTGAAATCAAACGATTTTCTATTGAAAATAACATGGATCTTGGTATCCAACCACCTATCCTAGGCTATTTAATTGAGGTTGAAGAAATGTTAATTATAAAAATCAATCCCATTTTACAAGTTACACATGCAGTTGGTGAACAATTCAAGTATAAAGGTCACACAATTAGCTTTGCTCAGGATGTCACACAGATTACTAAAAGACTTCCTCTTAGAATTAAAGACATCCCCTTCTTGATATTGAGAAGAGTAGATCAAATGGACACCGAGTATAATTTCATTATCAACAAGAAATAGGTTTATGAAGCTTTGATTTTTAAGAAGGCAAATGATCCATACTATCAAGATGTCGAGATCGATATGCATGCATTAGATGATGTTGCTGATACTAGTGATGTTAACATCTTCCATAGCATTCCTTATATTCCATTGTTAGAAAAGGATGGAGAAATGAGATTGTAATTTCAAGGTCCTTTGCTTCAAAAAGATGATGAAAACATTATCAATCACACATCATCAGTTGCATAACATGTTGGAATTGGAGGTTGAGAAATAACGGGTCAACAAAACTCATTATTGTGAACATAAATCAGTTACACATCATTCATTTGGTTAATTTTTTATATGTGTTTTTGTTAATTTTTTATAGTGAATTGTAATGTGTTGAACATTAAATTTTGATGATTTTGTGCAATTTTCATAGTTTCACTTCAAGCTGAGCTTTTCTGTCATCAGTACTTAGCATGCTTTCCTATATATTTACATTCCCAATGCAAAAAAATTCCAAAGTTTGGTTCTATTCTTTTTTCAATGATTTTTGGAGTGGTAGGGAATATGAAATTGTAATTTTCTACTATTATCTTGAGTAATCTTCTTTTTCTACACCTTTTTTCAATGTAAAGAAACATTTGTAAGTTCATATTCTCTTTATCTCATTGTATATTTTGTGTAGGTTTTGTCATTTCTATGGTTGTGATTTGAAATTCAGCAGTTACCATGGAGTAGATGCATTTAGTTGTTACGATTGTGATTGCTTTTTCATTTGCAATATGCATTTTAGTAAAATGCAAAAGTGTTAGCATTTTTGCTAGCACATGAATATTATTAGCCAATTTGAGATGTCAGCCTGACTTTGGTCATAATTTAAACAATTTTTCTTGCTTATTGGGGGGACTTAAAGAGTTCAAATTTGATAATTTCTTCTTACCTTCTTACATGCAGTGAGGCATTTTATTTATGTACATATTCTTCGATTGATGGAATCTAATGGATGATATAGCTGTTAACCTAGTAAATTTTAAAAATAAGAACTTCTACACCTCTGGCAGCCTAGACCCTGAGAAGATCTTCAGCAAGATCATGTTGTGATGATCCTAGCCAATGTTGAGGAAAATAGTGTCGAGCTCTCCACTGATGCACATGTCTTGCCATAATCATAAATAACCAATTATTTATAAATCTCCCCTAGCCAAAGAGTCATTGCAAAGGAGCCAATGATTATATTTATCTCGGTTATTTATAATCTCATTTATATATAA
>MNCI01027637.1:783943-871519 GCA_015680685.1 Gnetum montanum
ATCTTATGGATAATGCTAACCGAGATATAATCATTATGGGTTAGCATTATGAATGAAAAAATAATCTCTAACATTATGGATTATGAGTAATATTTCATCATATCTTGGCTCTATTTATTATGAAATGTTTATTGTTCGAATGAATCTTATAATCCATAATATCTCAAATTATAATTATGGATTATTGCTATAATTATAATAATCTCATAACATTTATTGGATTCCACAATAATTATAATATAATAATTATGAATGAGGTGTTAGCATCATTCATATCTTGTCCATTGTAACAATAATGTCAATATACAAAAGCCTGTGATATAATAATAACATTATTTAGGCATTTGTAACGTGATTTTTTATATCTCCACAAATGAATATGCATTACAAATATATGTTGTAGTGCCAATTTAGTTTGATCTCTTCGTATTCCCTCATGTGCATGCGCCACATGCATGGGAGCTAAAGAATTAGTGTAGGGGAGTTGAATCTCTACTCAATTAATGTCTGCTAACCCTTGAGCTTCCCATTCATCTCTTTGTATTCCTTCACATGCACACACCACATGCAAGGAAACTAAAGAGTCATTGCAAGGGAGTCAAAATTCTGTTCAATTGACACCCCCTGACCCTTGGGCTCCCCATTTATCTCTTCGCATTCCCTCACGTGTAGGGCCCGACGTGGATAATAATGAATATTTATTATTATAAATGGTGGGTAATATTGAATATTTATTATTATTATAAATAGTGATGGTTATGATTACAGTAATAATGAATATTTATTATTATTATAAACGGTGATGATTATGGTTATAGTGACGGTTACGAGCATGGCAACGGTTAAGGTGATGATGGTTACGGTGTGATGCAGTATTTAAAAATATTGAACTTAGGCATCATGTTACAAGATTAAGAGGTGCAATATTGGAATTCATGCATTTTTAGAAACATGGATCCTACTGCTATTAGTCCCAATAGAGAAGGTGAAGAACACTCTCTTCAAGATCATCAACAACAACCATCTACTGCAACAAGTAGCGCAACAACTATCTACTGTAACAAGTAATGCAATCTTTGCTTATATGTGAAGGTGCAAGGGTAATGCTTACAGTTAACCTTTGCCCTGAAGTAGGATTGGTGAATGGTGCACTTGGCATGATTCACAATATTATGTGTTTTTAAGGTAAATAGCCACCTACATTACCATTATACGTTATTGTTGATTTTGACTCCTACATTGGATGTGCCTTTGATAATGGTAATCCCCATCATGTGCCAATTGTACCTGTGGTCCAAGGAGCATCTCGTTAGTCACCATTACGATTGGCATGGGCCATGAATATTCATAAATCTTAAGGAATGACACTAGATAAGGCTACTATTAATGTTTGTTGCATTATCTGGAGTCAAGACCATTGATTCTTTAAAGATTCATCCTCCTTTTCATGTGCAAAGATACAAAAAGATCTCAAATGCTAAACATCTCCAAAGTAGAATTGTACAAGAAGCTCAATTTGCTAGTTGGAGAATTAGGCATATTGAGTTCACACTTATCATTGTATTTTGCCTTTTGCTCAATCCTATTATAGAGCTCTGTAATGTTGCAATAATTGTGCAATGTATTCCTTCATCAACATATACAAAATATGTAAACTTTTATTTTAACCAATTTATGTTTACCAATATATATTATTTGGAATGAAAATAGTGATGATAACTTAAAAAATAAAAAAAATAATTAAATTCTACTCATAGGCCATGAAACCGCTACACAAGAGAACTTATGGGTCTAATGTTTGTTGCATTATCTGGAGTCAAGACCATTGATTCTTTAAAGATTTTTCCTCCTTTCCATGTGCAAAGATACAAAAAGATTTTAGATGCTAAATATCTCTAAAGTAAAATTGCACAAGAAGTTCATTTTGCTTAGTCGGAGAATTAGGCATATTGAGTTCACACTTATCATTGTATTTTGCCTTTTGCTCAATCCTATTATACAACTCTGTAATGTTTGTTGCAATAATTATGCAATGTATTCCTTCATCAACATATACAAAATATATAAACTTTTATTTTAACCAATTTATGTTTACCAATATATATTATTTGGAATGCAAATAGTGATGATAACTTAAAAAATAAATAAAATATTTAAATTCTACTTATAGGCCGTGAAACTGCTACACAAGAGAACTTACGGGTCTAATGTTTGTTACATTATCTAGAGTCAAGACCATTGATTCTTTAAAGATTCATCCTCCTTGCATGTGCAAAGATATAGAAATATTTCATATGCTAAACATCTCCAAAGTAGAATCGCACAAGAAGTTCATTTTGCTTAGTTGAAGAATTAGACATATTGAGTTCACACTTATCATTGTATTTTGCCTTTCGCTCAATCCTATTATACAACTCTATAATGTTTGTTGCAATAATTGTGCAATGTATTCCTTCATCAACATATACGAAATATATAAACTTTTATTTTAACCAATTTATGTTTACCAGTATATATTATTTGGAATGCATATAGAGATGATAACTTAGAAAATAAAAAAAAATAAATTCTACTCATAGGCCATGAAACAACTCCACTAACTTAGATATATATATATATATCTATCTATAAATTTGCCGAGATGATTTTTTTAAAAAAATGATGTTAACGAAGCCTGACTACTGGACGAGGTAACAAGATAACTAAAAATGGAATCACTCGTCCCTCCTCTATTTCTCTACCACTTACCCAATTTAGTTTTACCCTCTCGGTTAAGTTTGCACTTTCTTTGTTTGTTCATGGTGTTTTTGAGCATTATTTATGCAAGAGATTTATTTCTCAAAAATGCCATGAAACACACAAGGGACTTTACAGAACCTTGTTCTTGGGTTTCCATTCCATTCTCTCCTCTCCACCTTTCTTTCCGATTTCTCACCTCATTACTGATTTTATCATTAGTCTATATCTTGGTTGATGCATTTTCCTTCCTTGGTAATTTCTTGTGGGTAAGTTTTTAACTCTTGCTTCCCAATGACATTCCTAGAGCCTATGAACTCTTTGGTTTGTGGGTTTGTTAGGGCATCAAGGGCATGAACCTGCTTTGGGGAGGACCCACTGGCATTCATTTTTGGTGCACTTATTAACTTCTTTTCCTTAAAAATTTCTTGCAATCACCAATTTTTGTTTCATCCCCATACATGACATCCATTTTATTGGTGTTGCCATTGTTACTTTTTCTTCATCTTTCTTATTCCTTCTCTTTTTCCATCCTATCACTACTGAAGGTTCACTCTTAGTCATGGGGGCCTAGGCACAAATTTTTCAATTTTTCCTAACCCCAACACCTTAGGTAGTTACCAGTGTTAAAACTCCAGAACCAATATCTACCATAACCATAACTTAGCCAATGCACTTTACATCGAGGCAAGGTATCAACTACATTGTGACTTATCTACTTTGACTCATTTGTGACTGTGTTGTGTGTGTAGATGGCGATCATACAATAATGGACTGGGCTTGGAGGATGCACTCAAGATGGACTAGAACTAGAACATTTACGAAAGGAGCAAGATTGGTGGCGTGGCTATGGATGAACAACAATAGGCACAATATTGACATCAACAGCAACACGTTTTATTCTTTTTTTCTATCTCCTTCTTCTCTATCAGCTGGCAATAAGGCTGGATGTCATTTATGTATAGTGTTCACTTTTATGGTCATGAACACTAATGCAGTCATGTATTGTATTGTTGATCTATTCACTGGGCACATTGAGTTAGTCACCCCATTCCACAATCAATAGTCATTTAGTCAATAATCCCATACCTTCCCAATATTTTGTAAGGAAATTGAGGATGAATTTTCATTCAATCATGGGGGTATGATGAACCGCGATATCACATTCGTGATATCAGATCGACCATGTGATGTCGAATACCCAATATTGCGGCCTATCTCCTTATCTATAAATAAGAGGCAGCGCCCTTGTTTCCCACAGTTAGAAGTTAGTCCCTTAGCCAAAATCTTGCCAAATTTCCCCCAGAGTTAGAATTATTTCTACATGCCTACAGTAGGAGTCATAGAGTGAACGGATCTTTATTTGAGCATTGTGTACCTGAGCACACTTTGTGTATGGAAATAAAGACAACCTTTATGATAAACCTTGCAACATATAGAATAGATTAATTAGTTTTAATTATTGTTTAATGCTTTCATAGTTAATTAATTATTTTTATCACCCTACAACTCTCTTAGTACACTCTTAGTTAAATACACTCAGTACGACCGCTTCGAGCATGCATGTAGCGCTTGGTAACCTAGTAACGATTAGCGTTTGGTAATCCTAGCAGCATTGCACTAGTTTAGGATGTGTACAAAAAGTGGGAATAGATACTGGTGTTAGGAGTACTTAGAACTTAGTTAATGAATAGTTAAATTAGATTATTTACTTAGTTATTTCTCTCGCCCCTCCTTATTAGCACAGGATATAAAACACATAAAAGCCATAAAAATCATATGCCTCAAGCTTACTTAACCATACAACCATGACATACAAGTAATTTTGAGAAGACAATGATTAATCAACCCGTTATTGTTCCACAAAGGCACATAGGCACTTAGTCCTTAGAATTCGACTGGATCATGCATGAAACACTTGTATTCATATAGTTGAGCATAGGGGTACCTCACCACTCTTCAATTTCTTATTTCTTATTAGCTTAATCAAGTTATTTCTCATTGTCCTTAGGAGTAGTGTAGTAGTAGAAACCACATCATACACCTCACTCTAGACTAAATGATATGTGAGAAAGCAAATACTAGTCTAGGTAGGAAGACAACGAACTACAATCAACATATAATTATCTAGGTGCCACAACTAGTTCATTCACGGAGTTCAACCAAATCGCTCGTACATGCTCATATTCATATGGTTGAGCATAGGGTACCTTGCCACTCATCAAAAATGAAATGAAATTTTTGGGCTTTTGGATGATTTTATAGCACTTTACTTGATCTAGCTCCATTAATGACCAGACCATGAAATAATTGAGACTAGATGACATTAGAAGTAATGGTACTAGCTTGCATCTCTAAAGGAAGATTTGGAGGTCTATCCTCATTGGTTGGATGATTAGTGATGAAGGGAATTAGGAGAGGATCCCTAATGAAGTATGGTTAATGCATTTCTACTCCAAAAGCTAATTGAATTGTTGGTTGGGTCCTAGTGATATCACATTTCCCTTTTTCCTCTTTATTCCATTCAAATTTCTCATCTCATTTTTGTTAGTTCATCCCTATCTCATCATTGTGCATGTAGGAAGTTAGTTTTGGTAATGCATATGATAAGATTTGATCATTTGGGGGTGCACTCATATTTGATGCTAATGTCTTAGTAGTTAGAAATCCACAACTATCTTATTAATGAGATTATCAAGGGCAAAAATGGTAGGAGCCTACTTATGAATTCTTGGTAGCTCAACATTACAAGAGAGAGAGCTCAATTTAAAAATTCCCTATGGTATGGTAGTGATTACATAACATAAAGCATTTAATTTATCTCATGCTTGGTGACGATGATTCTATAGGTCTTAGTAGTTGACTAGCATGTTTCTTTTCTATGTCAATTTCAATTTCTTACCTATTTAAATGTGTATTTATTCAAATACTTAATGAATTTTAGTTTGAGTTAGTCTTCAAGATCATGTTTTCTCTTTCTTCTCACTTTTAGAGTAATGGGATTCATGATTTTTTTTTAAATTTTTGTCTTTAGTGATAAAAAGCATGGTGATAAGATATATTGATAAATTTATACAAGACTTTGTGTAGCTTGATTTAGGAAATTTAGCTACTAGGATAATATTTTTTAGGTTTTATTTTCTTGATACTTAATTTTTTAAATTTTAAAAATTTTTAGGTATTATTTTTACCTTTTGTAGTGATTTTTAAAGGTTTTTGTGGTGTTTTTACTAAAAAAGGTACTAATTTTCACACATGGTAGTTGCTCATGGGTTGCATGTGCTTAAAATAATATAAAATAAAATAAAAAAACATAGAAAAAATAAAAAATTAATAAAATACATATTATAATAATACAAATAATAAATTCTTGTTTAAAAAGTAAAGTTTACATTTTTTAAACAATGTGCACATTGTGTGTTCTACCATGTGGCAGTGCATTTGTTGTTAGTGTATTGTTGTACTTAATAGCATTCTATTACCACATCACCATGTGTAGTAGGACTACACCACTTTATTAAAAGTTGTCACAATGCTCAATTATATATATATATATATACATCCAAACAAAAAATAAAATAAAAACAACACTTATCTCTTGTTGTGGCCATGCACTACCCTTTTCCAAGTGCTCCCCATTATCATTTCCATCCATACCTAATCCACCTCTAGCCTTTGTGAGCACCATCCATTATTTTTTCTAGCCATATATATATATATATATACATAGAAATTTTCCATTTTTTTCTTTTGCATTTTTACTCCATATTTTTTTGTCTATTCGTCGATTTTTCTCAAAACTCATCCATTTCTTACTATTGCATTAACCTTTAAAATTTAATCTTGCATGGTTGTTGTCACTCCAAGTTTCATTCTATCATGGTGAAGCTTATTCTTTTTGTTTGAGCTTAGGTGTCTTGTACCTTGCTAGTGGTGAAAGAGACAAAAAAATCAAGTTTTTTTAATTATATTTTACAACTACATGAACTTGAAGAATCTCAAGCTTATGTGTTGGAAAAAGTTATAAAATAAGAACCACTCAAATAACCAATTAAAACTAATTTAGTTAAACCTTCTTAACTAAGAAGATATATATGTCATAAATTTCATTCCTTGATAACAAAGGAGACATGCAAAATGAAGACTATTAGAAGC
Organism: Gnetum montanum; assembly: GCA_015680685.1. Classification (NCBI taxonomy): domain Eukaryota; kingdom Viridiplantae; phylum Streptophyta; class Gnetopsida; order Gnetales; family Gnetaceae; genus Gnetum; species Gnetum montanum. The sequence continues at coordinate 790,835 of MNCI01027637.1, forward strand.
AAAGCTAAATGATATGTTTACAAATCCCATTGATTTGTAGGATGTCTAAGAGAAGGTTGGAAATAATGTGACATGAGCTCATGCAAGCAATTTAGTTCCATGATTTATGCAAACATGATAGAAAATAAGTAAGTTGGACACAATTGTAGGAGTAGGAATTGATGTAAAACCAAAGAAGAAATTTCTAGGCAAGGATGATGAACCTTAAGGAGCAATCCCAAAGATATCTAGCATATCCTTAGCATACATCAGACATGTCAAAAATCATTTTGGCACAAAAATTGCCTCTTGGTGCTTCTTCTTAAGATGGCAAGTTTATGTTATGTCATATTTTATATCATAATATAACACCTCTACATCGACCATAAGTTAAGTCATGTCTAGTATAATTTTTATTATTGTAAGGAAATAGCTTAATTTATACAATGAGACATCTAGGGGTAATTTCATATCTATATGTAAGCCAAAATTCATGGGTTTATTTTTGTACATTTAAACCTCTTGTTTGAGCTTATTTTGGAAGTATGGTAATGTATGCTTGATGAACTACCTCACTTAGTGCATTGCTACATCTAGTGCCAAGCCACATGTTGTGCACTACTATTATATCCAATTTTTGGTACTTTATTAGCCTAGGCAAGTATAAGAGTGACATTGTTGATATTTCTTTATCATTGGATCTTCATGTTTCTAGAGTCCTAAAATCATGATGAGATTGAAATTGACTCCAACATCAACATCAATATCACTAGAAAAGACATCATCAATGTCACCTTTTCTAGCATCGTTTCAAGCCCTAGAAAGCTTTCAATGTTCATCCATGATCATCCTCATTATGGTAGGCATTAATTCTAGCATTGACAATGATTCTAGGAGATCAAAATGAGGATAACAAGTCTCATTGATGCTTTAGTGATGTTGAACCTAGCATCAACATTGTTCATAGTGTCACTGACATGAAGACCTTTAATATTTCACTTCTTAGTGTTATCTCAGGCCTTGAAAGAGTTTTAATGTTTAGCCTTGATCATCCCCATGATGGTAGACATTAATTCAAGTGTCAACAATAATTCTTGGAGGTTAAAATGAGAGTCAAAAATTCCACTAACACTCCAACGAAGCTGAAGCTATTAACATTTTGAAGTAGAAGATAATAATTTTTGTTTTTTTATTATATAATAGAAGTTTATTTGAATAAAATATAGGAAACTTCTAGATTGATGGACAATTTTAATGTTATTTTCACACACATGCACATGCACATGTGCACAAACACACACACGTACACACGTGTTAAGTTTTTTAATCATTGGGCCTATATTGTATTATTTTTAGTAAAGTTTGGCTCACTTGTCACATATATATATCCAAGACATGTCTTGGAAATTTTCACAATATAATAATTAGCATAATTTTAGAAATAATTTCACTTTGTCATCATTAGTTCATCAACCTTTCATCAATTCATCAACATTCATCAATATCAATAATTATTATTACTCAATCTTGGAAGTTGAACACTTAAAATTTGGAGAATTCACTATTTTGATTATATCTAAGTCATTTTACAATATTTTGAGTGATTATAGATTTTTTTTTTAAATCTAGAACAAGTAGCTATGTGTAGCTAAAATTTCATCTCAATATCTATTGTGATTTGGGAAAAAGTTACTCTACGATTTGGTAGATTTTTTGAGTTCCAAAATTTTACCAAAATGAATGATGAAAATTATTGGATCATTTCTTCATCATCTTAAGAAAATTTGATGCAATCTTAAATTTATTTAAAATTTAACATATGTTCCTATTCTTTCCAATCCTTTCATATGTATTGAACAAGTCTCTAATGAAGGAAATAATATCAATTTCACTAGCAATTTCTACATTATCAACAAACCCAATGGTAAAGAAATCATAAAAATAAAAAAATTGAATAATAAAATATATTTCCTTGAATGTCACTATCTCAATGAAAAAGGAGACATCATAAGCAATCATACTACTCAAGAGAAGCATGTTCTTAGGATAGAAGCTAATCAAATGCTAAATAAAGATGAAGTGAAGAAAAAGAATAATGAGAATTTCAGCAAGTCTAGACTTTGGCATGGAGGGCTTGGTCACACCTCCTATTAAAAAATTAAAATAATGATTAAATAGGAAAAAGCTATATAAATAAAAATTTTAGAGTTTCCTCAAGACAAATGTAAGACTTGCATACAAGAAAAGAAAACCAATTCTTCTCACAACTCTTACATGATAAAAAAGAAAAGACCATTTAATGTTCTACACATGTAACTTAATGGGTAAATGCTCACCATTTCAACAAGAGGGAAAAATTATTTTATGATCATAGTAGATGATTGCTCAAGATATACTTGGACTTATAATTTGAAGCAAAAGGATAAATCCATAAAATATCTTAAACTTTCCATAAACTGATTGAAAATTCCATGAATGTCAAGATTAAGACCATCATATCAAACAAAAGAGGTAAATTCAAAAAAAATTATAAGTTTTGTAAAGAAAATGGTATATTTCATCAAACCATACATGGATATAGTCTACAATCAAATGATATAGCTAAAAGAAAGAATAGAACAATACAAGACATAACAAGATGCTTAATAAAGCATGTCTTAGTACCTAACTAATATCCGAGTACAACCATCATAGCTAATTTTTTTATTTCTAATAAAATCATCACCAAAAGTAATGTAGACCTATCTTCATATGAAGTTTTATACAATAAAATTCCTAACCTGAGTCATGTAAGAATATGTCATTGCTATGTAAAGACCTCACAACAATTCCTTGAAAAACTTGAAGATAAATGAAAGAAATGCATCTTTCTTGGTTATGATTCTTATACTAGTGGATATAGGTGCTACAATCCAATGAATTAAAAATGACATGTTTCAATAGTTGTTATATTTAATGAGATAAAGTTTAATAAAAGTGATTTTTTTCAAATAGTAAGAGAAATCAGATACATATAAAAGTTTAAAACCTTGGGTTCAAAAGACTATCATTGCACTCAAATATTAGACATAAATTTTTAAATAAGAACTAAAAAATCTCACAATATTACAAATATGACATATTCATCGATCTCAAGTAAATCAAAAAATTTCAATAAAGCCACAAAATTAGAAGTCTAGAGAGAAGCCATGAATAAAGAGTACAACATCATCCTATGAAATTACACATGGGAATTAGTTGACAAACCAAAAGATAAAAAAATTATTGATTATAAGTGGCTATATAAAACAAAGAAGAAGTCATAATACATGAAGAAAGACCTGTGGAAAGAAGATTCAAACAAAAGAAACACATTGACTATGAAGAAATCTTTACATTGGTGGAGAAATTTAAAACTATCAAGCTCATTCTCTCAATAGCAGCACATAAAGATCTAAAGGTTCAACAAATGGATATTAAATCAACATTTCTAAATAAATACATCAAAGAGTAAGTATACATCTACCTTCCCAAATGTTATGTTATCAAAGGAAAAGAGAAGAAAGTGTGCAAACTCAACAAGGATTTATATTCCCTAAAGCAAGTACCTAGGACTTGACTCCAATGAATTAATGACTATCTCATTGGAAAAAGTTATCAAAATTACATGTTTTAACCAACACTATATTGCAAGAAGAAAGGAGATGAATTCATAATCATATCACTATATGTAGTTGGAATTGTCTTTGTTGCCACCAATAAGAGGCTAGCAAAAAATTTCAAGAATGATATGAAAATTGAATTTGAAATGAAGGACATTGGAGAACTCAAATACTTACTAGGAATTAAACTAGGATAAAGAGGGAGTGAAGATTCATCAAACCAAATATGAAAATTGAATCTAAAGAATGAGAAGCCAGTAAACAATCCTTTGCCATACAATTTAAAGTTCACCAACAAAGATATAAATCCTCTCATAGATGCAACCATGTATAGAACTAATGAATTGTTTAATCAGCTATGTCGATGGACATGCGTCGATGTAGCCCCATTGATGTATGATATCATGAATTGATGTAGTGTCTAGTCTTGCGTATATAAATGCATGTACCCACCACATTTATGGCATGTTAAGCCAACAACATAGTTGAAGTCTTGTAGTTTTTCTAGTCTAAAGTTAGAATATTTTCTAAGTGCCCTCTGTAGGACTTTAAGAATTGTATAGATTCTTATTCAAGCATTAATGTACCTAAACACTTTGATGTGATGGCAATAAAGATGAGATTCTTGGAACTCCTTGTAGCACTTAAGAATAGATTAATGTTTCTTTTCATGAATCTTATTATTCATGCACTTTGCATTCATTTTTTAGTTAAGTAACAAACTTAATAACAACACATAAGTGCAACCACTTTGAACATAATGCTTAATGCTTGGTAATTCTAGTAGTGTTAGAGTGAGTTCAATATGGGAATAGAAAGTGTGCTTAGATGCTTATGTTAGGCTAGTTAGATTAAGAAATTAGATAGTTAAATAATTAATTTTTTATTAATTATATTTATTTCATACTTAGATAAAATAAAATAACTTAGAAAATATAAAAAAAATCATGTGCCTTAGCTTACACTTAACCATACAAAATGAGCCTACATAAGTGAAGCCAAGAAGGCAAAGATCATAACTCTCACAACACTATCTTTGTTTACCAGTACATGTAGGAGCTAAGTTCATAGAATTTGACTAGATCACTGGTGAGTGCTTATGATTTGTATGGTTGACCAGAGGGACTACTTGTTGCTCACCATTGGTGTTGTTGCTAGGGAGTTAGTCTAGCTAAGTGCGCTACATAGCAAAGATAGAAAACTCTTATAAAGATGTTGTAAATAATAACTAATGCTAAATTAGTAAGAAAGTAAAAGATAAAAATCATACTATTAATTAGTAATCATTGACATGGCTTCTTCTAGTAGGGAAGAATCTTCATAGCCACTCACAAGTAGATCTAGTCAAAGATAGGAAGGCCCAAAAATGCAAGTGCCATAATAGTTCTAAGATGTTTACATCCATCTAGATCCTTACACTTTATATTTCACCTTCATCCTATATTAGGATGAACAGTTGTGATGGAGGAACATGGAAAACAACATTGTGTTGCCTCTTGATTGATCTATTCTTATGATATTACTAAACAATCTAATTAAGTTTGGTGTCACTGGACTTAATGTTGAGTACTAGATCCAAGATTACCTCTATTGAGATTGTCATCCCACTAAGGTCAAATGGAGAAAATATTAGTAGATGAAAGTTTGATATGAGGGTTCAAAGGGAAAAAGGTTTCCTACCCACTTGTTCTTGTAACCACACAAAGATGGTGAGGACTTCTTTTTAGGCTAGTTCCAATACATTGATTATTCCCATTTCTTTGATGGGGAGACCATTAACCAAATATTACAATCAATCATGGACAATCTTGGTGGGGGAAGGAATGGTTTTGAGGATTAATAAACCTCAAAAGACAACAACCAAAGCTATACATCTAAAAGTAGGGATAATGAAAAGCACCAAAAGAAAGATAAACATGATGATTGGGGTAGGGACCAAAGAAGAGGGGGTAGTAGGCATCATTTTGATGCTAATTCTCCTTCCTCTTTGACTTCATCATCATTCTCATCATCTTCCTCCTCTAGCTCCAATAGGAGAAGCATAGGTCGAGACTATAAAAAGTGTAGTCGAGATCATGATGGAGATGAGCAGTGGAATAGGGATGATCATAGAGCCTGTTGGGACAATAGAGAATAGGGGCATGAACAATAACAAGGAAAAGAATTTTATAGAGATAGAAGGCACAATAGGACTCATTGTAGGCATCATGGCCATGAAAGGGACCACCGAGACCATTATGACTATGATAAGCCTCTACTAGCTACAAGAAATATGTTAAATATTTCAAAGGCTATCAAAATTTCCACCATGCACTTGAAGGATATCTGCATCAAATAGTTGGATATGAATAGTATCCCCAAATTTGAGGAGGGATGTAATTAAGATCCACAAAATCATGTGCAAGCCTTCCATGATGCTTGTGCCTTGGAAAATGTGGAAAATGAGTGGTAAAAACTGAAGCTCTTCCTGAGGACACTCATCAAAGTAGCAGAAATTTGGTACTAGTCTTTGAAATTTAAATCTATTTAGCAATGGTGAATGATGCTTGAGATGTTCAATGACAAGTATTAAACACACTTCATAGTGTGCAATTTGAGAAGGAAAATCCAAGGTTGGAGACAAGGCACTCATGAGACCTTGGATGTGTCCATGAGTAGGTGCTACTTTTTGTTGCATTGATGCCTAGGCCATGGATACTCCCAATGGGATTAGCTGCACCATTTCATAGATGTGCTCATAACTGAAATAAGGAGAACCCTTGGGGTTTATGCCAAAGGGAGGATTTCTAGGCAAAGAGTCCATTAGATCCAAAGGCTCATAGATCAAGTGGGTAAAGAAGAACAAGACCTAAAGATACAAGTATAGAAGAGTACAGCTGAGACTCCTCCATTCATAAGAGGGAGGTCCATTTTTCTGAAAATAAAGAGGAGGCATCGCTTGATGAAGTGGTATAGAAGAAAACCTTGCTGATCCAAAAATTTGTTACTGAAATCTTAGTTTACATAGATAAGATGTGGGCCTCCTTGGATGAGAAGTTTCAAACTACTCTAACGATTGGAGAGGAACATAGAGATTAAGTAGGTAGTGGTCATGAATGAAGGAACAAAAAGGATGTTGAATAGGGTTATCACAAAAATAAGGGTAAAGTTGCAATAGTAGAGGAGGTTGTAGTTTTAGAAAGTGATGATGATGGTTGTGAAATATGTCAATATGAACATCCTAAGGGATGTTATCCTATGTTGTCTCACCTACAAGAATTTGGTATGTATGCTTTAAATCCTAGATTGGAAAAATAGTAAGTACCCAAGAAGTTGTCTTATCCATAAGGCAAATATTGGTAGCAATTCCACCAACAAGCATACTATCTGAGTGGAGCGCTATCTCAACCTCAAGAGTAGCACCAATAGTGGAAACATCCATAGTCATGTGGGATGCTACTCATAAAGAAGTAGTACCTTTATCGCTAGCTTGACCCCTATGGTTCCTACGTTTAGTAGCTAGTCTCTCCATGTGAATCTTCTAGTCATGCTTCCTTTCCATAACACTACTACCCTCCAGAGTACTACAAGGCACATTTTCCAAGAGGGAAATTCCCATTATCCTTTTATCCTTCATATCATCCATCTACTCATACACCAGCATCATTAATACCTCTACAACCTACTCCATTTTTGTAAGGTGAAATACCTACCTAGCTACAACAAAGAAACACCACAAGGGTAGTAAACTTGTAGTTGGATCCTTAGCCAAGTGGTCCTAAATGCAAGCCTTTCAAGAAGCCATTCTTCAAAACCAATAGCCCCACAAATCCTTCAAATACTGGTGGCTACCAACCTTGCTCCTTCAGCCTTTAAAATCCTTATCAAGTAGCCTTCAAACTAGAGTGCTTCCTAGTTGCACATTGTGATGTTGACCCATGCAGTCATAGATTGGATTAAGGTTGATCACATTCCCATGAAGTGATTTGATCATGGGAGTCCTCTTATTTACTTGTAGATTGCCAAAAATAAACCATGTAAGGCTCTTTTGGATTCAAGTTTTAGAGTTAACTTAATTTCACAAGAGATGTACAAAGCCTAGAACCTACCTTTCTTGAAAAATAACAATATCATATTGGAGTTGGTAGACCAATCCATCACTGTTCCTATGGGATTGGTGAAGGACATCATGATTACCATTTGTGGATAATCATATCTTGTTAATGTTTTGGTAATCCATGTGGAGAACTATAAAGAAGACTTTCCTATCATCATGGGAAAGACATGGTTGAGCATCATCGACGTGAGGTTGGGAATTCAAGACCTTTTCTTAGAGATTTCCAAAGAAAATGAATTCTGCAAGATTAAGAGGAATAGTATTCCATGCATTATGTATAGTGACACAAGGTGCCATTACATGCAAAGATTGTGAACTATATAAGACATATCACTTCAGGCATGCAATAAGTATGTAGAGACTATAGAAATCCAAAGGTACCTATATGTAACAATCACTAAATAGGAGGATATTCAATGGATGATATCAAATAATGAGGCTAGATCAAAAATATGTATGGAACAAGCTGAGAGACTTATTAACTCCTATATTAAAAGCATGGGAAAATTAGAGTAGCTTCATCACCAACTCTCTGATGTACAAAGTGAGATTGATTAGGAAGAGTTGGAGATCCCTAAAAATTTTGAGCAAGAACTCCTTGAGTTAAAGGCTCTATCGATAGGAATAGAATATGCATTTATGAATAATGGCAAGTTGGTAATCATCAATGCTACACTTGCTCTAGAATAGAAAAAGAAATTGTTGATAGTTATGAAAAAATGACCAATAGCCTTTGCCTATTTATATCATGAGCTAATAGATTGATCCTCAAATATGCCAACATATAATTTATATAGGCTCCTCCATTAAGCTAAAGAGGCAACTGCAAAGATGCTTAAATTTGAAACTCAAGCAAATCATCAAGGAGGAGATTGAATAACTCCTCAACGTTAGGTTTATTTAGCCCATTGCAAATAGTGAGTGGATTAACCCACTTGTTATTGTACTAGAGAAAAGAGAAAAGTGAAGAGTTTGTATAGAATTTTAGTTGTTGAATATGTCAACCTACAAAGACCATTTTCCACTACCATTTATGGACTAGGTGTTGGACATCATTGTAAGGCATTATTACTATAGCTTTCTGAATAGTTATAGTGGCTATAACCAAATTTAGATTGAACCAGAGGACCATGCCAAAATCACATTCACAAGTCCCTATGGGAACTTTTACATACAGGAAGATGCCCTCTAGTCTAAGCAATGCTCTCATCACATTTCATCGATATGTCCTAAGCATCTTCCAATAATAGATCAGTAGTAGGATAGAAGTCTTTATGGACAACTTTTCTACCTATAGGGCTACCCTTAAGCAAGCCTTGGACCACCTTGAGCAAGTGCTTAAATGATGTGTGGAAACTAACCTAAGGCTCAATTAGCAAAAGAACCACCTAAAGGTCTAAGAGAACATTGTCTTAGGGCATCAAATTTCAAACAAAGGAATCAAGATAGATCCAAAGAAAAGGTCATATAAGGAATAACCAAATAGCTAGAAACACTAAAAGATGTGAAGTCATTCCTTAATCACACTAGTTACTATAGGTGCTCTATTAAAAAATTTTCAAAGATTTCCAAACCATTGGTAGAACTTATAAAGAAAGATGCATCGTTTGTTTAGAATAAGGAATGAAAACATGCATTTCAATAATTAAAGAAAAAACACATAGAAGCTCTAATTCTACGAGCACCAAATTGGTCTAGACCATTTCACATTATAAAAGATGCATCAAATTATGCCTTGGACTCATAATAGTCAGGGATGTCCATCACTTCTTTCATTCTGGTGATAGGTGCCAACGTGATTGATGGATGGCCACACCATGGAAGGGCCTCAACAGTGAATCCAACCACTAAAGCCTTTTAATATTTGGGGGATTGACTTCATGGGGCTCATCAATCCCATGTTGAATGAAAAGGCATACATCATCATGGTGGTTGATTATTGTGCCAAGTGGGCTAAAGTTGTTGTTATCATTGACTGTTCATCTTGTACAATGATATGGTTTGTACAACAACATGTTGTAAATAGGTTTGGTATGCCATGAGCATTAATTTTCAATAATGGAACATACTTTATTGGTACCACTTTTTGAAAGCTCATACAACACTTGGGGGTTGAACATAAAAATAACACTGCATACCACCCCAAGCCAATGGTTAATCTGAGGCTACAAATAGGAAAATCACCAAAATACTAACATAAATAGTTAGTAAATATAGGAAGGACTAGAGTAGTAAACTCAATGATACCCTTTGGAATTATCATTCAACATGGAAACTTCCTATTGGATATTCTCCCTATGAGTTAGTGTATAGGAAACTTCCAACTCTTTCCATCCAAATTGAGCTCCATACACTTTCAACAGCCTATGAACTTGACCTAAATTTATGTCTAGCCCAAAATGAAATATTAATGAACCTTAACATGCTAGAAAAGAATATATTAGTGGCCCTATCATTGAATGACATGCACAAGGTACACAACAAGTGACACCATGACCTTAAAATAAGAAACGTAAAATTTCAACCATGAGATAAGATGCTCTACTAGAATCCCATGCATGTCCCTCAATGTACAAAATTTCAAACACTATGAAAGGGCCCTTACATGATATATGAAACCTTTCCATCTGGGACCCTTATGATTTACTACCCTACCAACCCACATAAATGGTTGTTAGTCAACATGCAAAAGCTTAAACCTTTCTTGGAGATCTAAACAACCAATGGAATCAATACATTAATTGATGACCAAGCATGCTTAATCTTTCAAATTTCTCTTGTCTTACTTAGTTTTGGGAGAGATGGCCATCCATGATGACATCCAATAACTTGCTCCTTAGCTTTTCCAAACTTTTTTTTGTTTTACATTATTTTTTATACATTTTTCATTTTCTTGGATATTTTGTAATTTCTTTTATATTTTTTCTTATTTTGTGTTTTCTTACATGTATTTTTTTTCTTTATTGCCATTAGGACTTGGTGCCAAATGGAGTTGCTGATTGATGATGGTTTATTTCATTAAATTTAATTAAATTTATTACTTAATTACTAGATTTCATCATTGAATTTTGAAATGGATTAATGGAACATTAGTTTTCTCATGATATTAGCTAGTGAACTCACATCATCCACCCACTCCACTAACTCCATGGTGTTCTCTTGTTTTGGAAGCATGAGGTCCTTTCTTAATAATAACTTTTAAAGAACCTATACTTCCTAGAATTGGAATGAATCAAGTGGAATTAAAAGGGGTGTGGCTTCAAGGGGATTTGTGTCCTTTTCTACTTGTATCCCTTCTAGAGTTTTATGGGTATTCTCATTGATTGCTTACCATTCCTAACATTAACCAATAACAGAAAGCAATATCTTTGCATGGTGTGGTTTCCATGGAAAAAATGAAGAAAAAACATGGAAATTTGAAGCACATACCTTAGATGAGATAATGGGCTACAAGCATTGGTTATGGGATTGGAAAGACATGTTACCCATGCCTGAAGGCATCCCTCTAACTAAGATCATCTTCACTTCTTACTTTTCTTTTCTTCTCTATTTGGAATGATGGATGATCTTTGAGGATGTCCATGAGCTCTAGGAGGTCAAACGGTCTCAATGTGCCAATGCAAAATCACTAGAAGTGGATGGACTTGATTCCAACTAAGGATGGGATAATATTAGTTCATCTTAATTACAAAATCCACAAAGTACTTCATGTGATTAGAATGAGAAACTCCATTCCATCTTGTCTCTCATCTCATTAATTCTTTCCATCTACCATGTCACTTCCTTTTATCTTGATTAATCAGTGTGAACCTTTTGATATGTCTTAATCCTTTGATGGTTTCTTATGTGATTTTATTGTTAACAATCCATGATCATTAATCATCCTTGAGGCCTTTTGAAACACCATAAAACTTTCGAGGCCTTGACGGTTTCACAAAATCTAGTGACCCAAGCAAGGAGTCGCGACAAAGCGCAGCACAGTACAAATGAACTTTAGAAGACAAAACAAAACGATGGGTGCATGACTACAAGCCTTCCACTTTGTGGATTTTCTATGTTTCAAAAAATCTCAAAATTTAGCATACTACACTACATTACGCAACATAGCATAATGCCGCATTAGGTAGTGTACTATCAAAGAGAGTCCACCGTAGCATCAAAGATGGAAAACATTCAAGACTTTGACGACCTAGCAAAAATCTCAAGGCTTAAGCAACGATTTGCAACATGCCATGCATTTCAGCAAGTCTTCTTTCTCGGTTAAGGGGGCTATTACGCTATATTACGCAGTGTAATGTAATAAACCCCAAAAAGTGATTGATCAAGAACAGAGGAAGCATGACGATAATACTTCAACTTTGGCAATTTTGTTATTTTATGCTGAATTATGCTATGATGCGTAATTTAGTGTAATGCAGCATAATGCAAGTAACGATAGCACAATTCAGACATCAGTAGTTCATACGCCACAATATGCTCTCTAGCGTATTACAGCGTAATCAAAGGATAGTCTGTTGCCAAAGCCCAAACAGGAGTAGTTTATGACGCGCTATGTAGCATAGCGTTGCAAGCGTCAACGACAACACATTGGGTCAATGACATCTTATAAGTTCAGGACACGCATCATTTAAACTACGTTTTCCTCTTGAACCTAACCTTATAAATGCTCTAGTTGATGAAGATCAAAAGGGATTGGCAAAAAAATTTCTCCTTCAAGGTTGGCAAGACGGCAAAAAGAGGATCAGTGATCGTGAGAATATCAGAGTTGATTGGCAAGAACCCTTGACTAGAAACAGTCGGCTGACAGATATTTTGCTCCAGGGTCTAACTTCCTTATACCCAGATTGGCTAGAATAATTTAGATTGACCCTTGCTTGTTCCATCTTTAAATAACTTTCTTGCTGCTGGTATGTGCTTCGTCCAAACCGAAGCCTGCCTGTAATCATTGTATCCAACATATTGTGTTCATAAATTAAATCCCAGATCTTGTGGTCATACCCTCTACAAATTCGATTCCTTGCATCTTATTTATACAGATTTGGCAATCGCTCTAATTCGTTTGCATCATTTTCAATTATTTTTTGGAATTAACAATATTACATCTCGTCATAAAGAGTCATCATTTTGCCATTAAATTATTACAAAAATTTTACTGATTAAGTCCCTGTCTGATCGACAAGACTGTTCTGGGCACCTTAGATTCGTTTCTTTCTCCAGCATGGCCCTCGCATGGATCTGGGGTTAGAACTATGTACATGGACTTTCGTTCGGTATTTCCAACGACCAACGTTTTCCGTCGTTACAGTTTTCTGGTGCTAGAAGGAGGGCCTTCATATCCGATCTGAATTTTACGGGTAGTCCTGTAAGCTATTTGTACCCATAGTCAATCAATGTAAACATAATACCTTCGAGGTAATTTACGAGATTATGTGGTGCAAATCAGTCGCTTCGATGATTCCTTTGGAATCCTACAAGATAGAAAGCCCCGATTATTCTCTTAGTTCGCCTTTGCTCTTCCGATCTTTACCCTTATCGTCATTATCTCTAAATTGTGTAGAAAATGGTTACATCAACCACAGCTATTGATACTGCCAATCTAGAGAACCCTTGGACCATGTAAGTTACACTTCCAGTGGTCGAGCCACCAACTAGTCTTGTGCGACCGTGCCACTTCCTCAGGCTTCAAAAGAAAGAGCCTGAGGGACACACTCAGCACAGAGAACATTACAATTTCCTCTATGCTAAACTAGCAGCAAGCCTACCCATGTATCCACAAGAACTTGAAGAAAAATGAGAATACGATTTCATATACTGCAACGGGAAGGAATTTATTCCTTCACCTAACACCATTGTGTCCCTGACAGACCAACAAAACTGGATCCTAGATCAAATGCTGATGGTGAAGACATTGCCAGAAAAATTGGAGGAGTTGTTCCACGATGAAGTGCTTCATGATGGGCAAGATGATCTAGACTCCCACTCTGAAGGGGGTGGTCATGCCGATTTCACCATGGCCCCTCCCTCCATGACATCCCGCATAAATCCGTTGTTCATGGTTACCATGCCTTTAACATTATCCAATACTAATCAAGTTCCACACTCATTGCGTTTACATTTTCTTTCTTGGACTATACTTCCAGGCGAAGGTCCATCACAAATCATTCCCCAGCAGGTGCAACTACCTAACCCGTTCCATCGTGCACTAGTGCCTACGTGACTGCATGTGCACACGATACCTACGTCACAATTACCTACAACACCGACTATACTCCTGATTCACACAACAGGGCCTACCACCATAGCATGGTGGGCTCCCAACATGTCTCTTGTTGCACATCCTGTGCAAATGTACCACCATCTCCATCATCAAAGCCAGGTCCTGCAAGTGCTAAACCCAGTTGCGGGATCGCTACCTGTGCCCCCGGTTACACAAATAGCATACCCAATGGTGTAGCCGATGGTGGTTGCTCCATCCGCACCAACCATCAGATGGTAGATGCCACAAGCAACATTGCCTACAGGGACTATCCCAATAGCACCAACCATCATCCAAGACGCTACCTCCATCCCGCCACCTAGTGTGGCTCCTCCTGCCATTCCACAAACGACCTTGTCGTCTACGGGTCTGGACCAAGCCTTCCAGCTCATTCAAACCCTTACAAAAGAGGTCAAGCATCTCAAGGCTTCTGGTTCTAACATGGTACAAGTCATGGATTTCTACCATGATGATCCTATTAGTCCAGCAGTCCCAGTCATGTCATTGCCACCTAGGATTCCCCTTCCCCATTTCACAAAATACAATGGGGAAGGTGATCCCAATGCCCACCTCATCACTTTTAGGGTAGAGTCCTTATTGCTGCAATAATGGACACATACTAGAATCCATGTCTTTGCTATGTCCTTAATAGGCAAAGCTCTGGACTGGTATCGAGCACTTTCACACGCTTCCATTTCAACTTTGGAGGAGCTGTTAACCCAGTTTGTGACTCGTTTCAAATACAACCTAAAGCTGGAAGTCACGTTGGACCAGCTCATGGGAGTTAAGCAAGACCTGCTCGAGTCAGTCCAAAAGTTCATATAGCATTGGAGCGCTACCTTGAATGAAATTCGTGAACCCATCGCAGAAGCCCATCTACTGGCAATCTTCAAGGGAGCGATCAACAACTTCATCAAGTCTAAGCTATATTACCTCGCTCCCCATTCCCTCAGCCAAGCCTTTGCTTAGACTAAGAGCATCCAAGACACGGTGGAGGCTAGTAAAGATCTAGTGTATGTAGTCTACAAAAATGCCCATAGCAAGGGTAAGGATAAAGGCAAAACCATGACAACGACAGTAGCGGCAGTTGCTGAGGGGGCCAAGAAAAAAAATAACAACAACAAGAAAATGACTACGGAACCTGCCGAGCCGACAACTAGCTCAAATGGTGCTAATCAAGAATCTCCTTCTGCCCCCAAAGCACCCCCATAACCGAGGCCAAAATTTAAGCGTAAGGACCACTCAAATTACGCAACTCTACCTGTGAAGCCTTCAGAACTTCTGAAGCAATTACTGGGAACCGGTCACATCCAATACAAGGTGGTATCTGAGGAGACTCTAAAACATCACATGTGCCATTGTGAGCTACTCAAGAACCCCTCCTTGGCCCAGCCTAATGAACTTCCCATTCCCAAGAACTTTAGGCTAGACCAATTCTATGACTACCATCAATTGTGTGGTCATGACACGGATTACTGCTGGGTGTTGAAAGATGACATTCAACGTATGATCGATCAAGGTCACCTGATCTTAGATAGTAGTAGTCCAGCTCGCCCAGAAAACCAAGCCATGCATGTGTGCCAAGACCTGTTAAATGAAAATAATGCAGGGTACACAATTAACATGGTAGGAGCAGAGGGTGATAATCGGGCACAGCCAAAACAACCTTTCGTGTTGCGAATGCATCCTTGCTCTCCCTGAACAATGGATCCAATAGCATCAACAAGTGGTGCTCCACGGCAACCTTTTATCCTTTGAGCCCCTTCTCAGACAAATTCTCGACAACCTGTTGTTGGTAAAGCCGCGGCCCAGCCCCCACCTATGCCTAAGGCTCCCTTTGTCATTAGGGTGCCAAAACCATCAACATTCCCTCCTACACAAGGGCAAACCTCCAAGTCAAACTCCTGATCCCAACTTAACGGAAAAGGAGGAGGTATGACAACTGGTATGGCCAAGGACCGCCTTATGCTAGGGTTTCCCAAGCCTAAACTTCTCGCTTCTCTACCTTTGGCTCCACTAGTTAAAAACGACAAAGCCATGGAAACACAACCATCTCCTCATGGCCAAAAGAAATGTAACTCTGGATCAAATGTCACTCCTCCGCAAGAAATTTGTCTCTTAGGATGAATGGAAGAGGAAAAGGGTAACAAGCAGCTAGATCATGGGTGGGATCTCTTTGATGCCTTTATGCAAATCAAACAGGCTCTGAAACAAAAAAACACAACATTGAGCCTTTATGACTTATGACATCACAGAAACATCATGAGGCTATTGTTCGTATGCTAATGTCCATACCCATGGACAAGAGCCTGCCAGTGGATGAAGAGGTGATTCACTCCATTATGCTCCCTCTCTCTGCTGAGAAGCCTAGGCCTTCCCTGTTGACCTTTCATGACGAATCCATTAAGGATGACCTAGAAAAAGGTCAGGTGACAATGGTGCCCATGTTCATCACCATTCGGGTTGGTCAACACTGAATTCGGAGGGTGCATGTGGATGATGGGGTGACCACTAATGTCATCCCCTATCCCATAGTGGATAAGCTAGGTCTGATCGATCAGATCAGTCCTACCACGACGTCGTGTTTAAAGTCGTTCAATGGGGCACGAGTGCAAGTCAAAGGCACAGTGCACATTAACTTTGTGGCAAGGGAACAATTCCCCACAGACGCAACATTTATTATCATCAAAGAGATGCCTAGCTTCAACTTGATCCTGGGGAGGTCTTGGTTGGCTCAACTGAGGGCAGTTTCATCACCTATACATCAGGAGATCCATCTGCCCTACGTAGGAGGAGAAGTGGTCATTCACAGTGATGAAATAACCCCTCAGGCTATTAATAACATAGAGATGGAATAGGGGTTAGAAATCAAAATGCCTGAAGATCAGTCCCCTATCCAAATACCCGAACTAGTTGAAACAGTGGCCAATGATAGCCTAACTTGGGCCAAATTACCATTCCGAGAGGAAGATTGCAACGTGAAGGAAAAGGGTCATAAATCCCCTTATCTTTACACATCACCAAAAATAGAGGCTATCAAGAAGCAATTACAGACTTAACAAGTAAACCTTGTTATCTAACTTCCATGCAGTTTACATGTATTCCTTCATCGTCTATTTAGCTTTACAAACAATTTACGCTTATGCTTATTTTTACGTTTCCATTAGCTATGCTCATTTTACGCTTATGCTTATTTTTATGTTTCCACCAGCTATGCTCATTTTATGCTTATGCTTATTTTTCTGTTTCCACCAGCTATGCTCATTTTACGCTTATGCTTATTTTTACGTTTCCACTAGCTATGCTCATTTTACGCTTATGCTTATTTTTATGTTTCCACTAGCTACTCTCATTTACACTTATCTACAACTAATCATGTATGCTTTGCACTTGAAATACCCAGGGCCCAAAATGGCCTTAAACTATTCATGGCCCACAATGGCCTTAAACTACCCATGGCCCGCAATGGCCTTAAACTACCCAGGGACCGAAATGGCCTTAAACTAATCGTAGCCTGCCATGGCTTAAAACTGGCGACTTAATGTTATTTTTTCACACACATAGCAGGGGCCCGAAATGTCCTTAAACTATTATGGGCCTAAGATGGCCTTAAAACTACCTATTTAAATTACAATTTACACTTGAACTAGTCAAAATTCCAGTTGGCCTAAAGTTAGCGATCTCATTTATGCTTTGCATCTGAATTACCTAGTGGCCTGCATGACTTTAAACTAGTAACTTCATTTACACTACACGCTTAAAACTATTTTCCATTTCTCATAGCACCAAAACCTAATCATTTATGATTTGCATAAAATGAGAATAGTAAAAAAACATTAACTTAGACCAAATTTGCATTAAAGTGTTAAAGAAAAATATTTTCTTTCGTTTCATCCCATCATAAAAAAAATGAACTATGGCTAGTATAGCTACACTATGCATCTCCTTTGTCCCCACTATCACCTGTATCCCTCAGCTTAATCTCCACCTCGAGCAAATCGTCCTCATAGGGGCCACCTTTTTCAGGTGGCATTTCTTCATGAAGGTGGTCCTCCCTACCAGGCTCTTCTATATGAAGTTGTTTGCCATGGCGTTGATCATCACCATTACACTCTGTCCCTTGCAAACCCTCTTCGTGAGGACTGTCATCCACGTTACATTCGTCTTGCTGAGGAACCTCCTCAGGTCGTTTTTGCAATTATACATAACATGCATACTGACATCACGATCAAAACTAGGTATGAAAAAAGGCATAATAAAACAACCACTCACCTGTGATGGTCCTACATTAGTAGCAAACTGGATTTGTTCTAAGCCAATCCATAGACGTTGCATGATTTCGTCCTTGGTAAGCTCAGATCAAACCCCATCCCCTAGATTGGTGCTAGCCTTGACCTTCCCTTTCTCCAAAGGAGTCCAACGAGGTGGTTTATGGAAGAAGGAAGGGATGGTTGTCTCTTCCCTAGGAAGGGTCATTTTCCTTTCTGGGGAGGCACTTACTGTCACCTGCTCTTGAAACCTTTCAAATGCACTAGAAGCACCAATAACGTTAAGGAATAGTCGAAGAGACTGAGCCTTGATGGCAAAGTCCCTATAATGTTGATGGTAGGTAGCACAGTCCTGCTTATAGACATGTTTATGATCTTTCTGCGTCTACCCCCATTCTTGCACACTCACGCTATAGTCCTTCCAGTCTTGATTCTTTTAAGTTAGGAAGTCCATTTGCATCCGCTGCTCGACCACTTCACGACTAGTTTGGACACTATTTCAGATGATCATCCAATAACGGGCGTAGTCTACAATAGCTGTCCACCAGTCCTCATTTCTCATCCCCTGAGCTTGCAGGAATTCGTTCCGTGACCTCAAATCCCCCACTTCATCACCTAGAGCTACCCTCTCTTTCTCCAACCTTTGCAACCTCTTCCAAAGGTCCTCGTTTATGCTTTGACATTCCCACAAGGAGTGAGTCAAGCGTACCACACATTTACGCATCTCATCGTAAATGCTGCACGGCACAACGGTCACTTCGGGGGAGGGTTCGGCGGTGTCTAGATCAATAGGCTCCAACGGATCCCACCTGAGTCGAGCTTCTAATAACATAACATGGTGATTAGGCATAATTAGATAACATAATACCACAATGGAACAACTTCTGCGTAATGATTGTGGTGTACCCGCTTCAGGATCGATTTTCTCCAAGCGATCGATCATATCTTGGACGACCCCTTCCATAAAGGTGAATTTATCAGGAAATTTGCCCCAGGATCGAGTTGCCACCGTTAACAAGTGTATGTCCTGGTCACCTATTATGTAGAACAAGTTCCATATGAGGACATAATTGAAACATTACGATAACCAATATAACCTTTAGAAGCAATTTACCTCCTAAGTCACAGATCATTTACCTCTTCTTGTATAGGCTGAAGGGACTTCGACATCTTCCACTGCTGCTTCCTTCTCATGCGCAGGAACCTGTGCGCTACTCGCCTAGTTGACTACAACCTCTTCTCCAAAGGCCAGGTCCTCTTCCTCACACCGCAAAACCATAGCCCCTGTTTCAGGGGTTAACCTTTCCACAACCTTCTCCTTTGCTATCACACAATGTTCTCAGTTAACGTAAAATTTTGCTCTAGTTCAATAAATTGCGACATAAAAGTGTCTATACGCAGCATAAATGTAACTATTAGCACATTCCTTTGCTTACTTGCTAGAGGATTACTCCTCCAAAACTTGACTTGCATCTTCTGCCTCGCACTACTTGCTAGCTCGGTAGACTCCTCGGTGAAACGAGGCTTCTTCCAAGGCACCGATGAGTCCACTATCTCAGCCGCCAAGTGCTTTCCCCTTGACGCATCACCAATATAGGAAGGGAGCACCCCACCCATGCTATCTTGACCCCGTGTTCAAGGTGCTGCCATGTCCTTAGTCATTACAGATAACGACTCCTTGATCTCTTTAGGAGGGTCCTGTGACCAGACAGTGCCGAAAATATGGGAAATCCATGGTTTAGAAATTTGGCTATGGCCCTGCTACATCTAGAATCCATTTCTTTGGACTACCAAAAAATTAGCAAAGCACTAGAAGCAAGCTATAAAAAAGGAAAAATGCACATTGAAATGGGACTCAAGCTTCTTGCGAAGCTTGATCATTTCAACGCGTAGGCCTTTGGCAAAATAGCTAGCCCAATTGAATCGTGTCCCCTCCTCCATGACCTCTCGCATAATGTGAGCTTGCTCTATAGTGAGGAATCTCCCTTAGGAGAGTGTCTTGGGGAAGGCCCGGGCTCGAAAAAGGTGGTAAATGGTGTTGGCCACCACCAACTCAATCCCATCGGCAGGAATCCCTTTGGCCTCCTTCCTAACCCCTAGCCACTCCTCTATCTCTTCCTAGTATTTGGCACTCCTCTTCGACTTTTCCTCTATAGGAAAGCCATTAGAGGGGACCCCGAAGAGATCGATGAACAGTTGAGCGTTGATGTCAAAATTTACGCGCACGTTACGCACGCGTACGCAGAGACGCTCAGCTTCTTCACTGAAGGAGTTGACTAAGGTGAACATTTCACCTATAGTAACATCAGGGGTTATGGCCAAGAATAGGTCCATCAGGCCATCCTCCTAAAGGTTATTAGTCAAAACAATTAGGGCCGCTCTATGGCCAAGCCAGCGTTGTGTCTTCTTTATGTCACCATAGCGGAAAAAGATATTTCTCGCATCACGACTAGAAGCCATGAGCGTAATCTCCCTTGATTCCTTAACTACGCACATAAAAAATAATAGCTAAGCCAAGATAACAAAAAAATGAGACAACTTCACACATCATCAATAGCTGATAACATTGACATAATTCATCATCGTGATAAAGTTTACCAGGTCCGAATGGCAAAGGAAATGGAGGGATTTTTCTTTGCACATTGACAACAGTCATGGGAGGATCCAAAGTCCATTCCCTATCTAGCTAGCTGAGATTTTTACATCTAGAAAAGAAGTCGGCATAGTAGGTCGGGTATTCTGGAATTTCAAATGCTAGTTGTTCCATGACAGTGGCTCGTACGTTACTAATAGTAGTGAATTCACCTATAGCCCTTTCAGTCAATGACAAGGTATTATTATCACCCAGGAGACTGCTATCATTGATGAAGAATCTATATCACAGAAAATGGGTGAATTCTTTACGGTCAACGTAAATTCAAAAAATAGTTAGTGTAGTGCCATACATCAAAACGCCACAAATTTAAATTCTTACCCGCCAGCGTAATACACGGTAACAAGTGGGTTCTAGAAATAAGTTGTGAGGTGGCAAGCCACGAACAGAATATTGTAGGAGTGATAACAATTGAATCTGGGCATCTCCTAGATCCAGCTTAAATGCCTCAAACCTTTGGTGCTATGTTTGGGGTCTTGCGCCCACGTAGTTTCAATCCTGCCATCTGTCAGGAACGCCAAGACGCTCTGTGTCGAACCAACCAATAGCGTCTCCAAAATAGCAGCAACTACATCACTTGGTAGATGCGACCAAATGATTACGCTGTAATTACGAAGCAAAAATTGCAAGAACCCTTGCATGCCTCTTTGGAACCACATTGCTTCCCCCTTTATATGAGCATGAGGAGGAGGAACATTGGCTGTGGGAACATGCATGCAGTACAGAATGCCCACGATGTCCAAAACGATCAGGAAGGGCTTTAGCATAATACTGTACAGTAAAAACAAAAAAAATGTTACCATTAGACAAAGCATTTGAACATGAACATTCATCACGCTATAATAGGGTTTTCCTGATTCCTAGAAAATTATAGATTTCACTAGAAATACATGGCCAGAATCATCCAAACCCTTGCAACAGCTCAAGGTCTATCTCTGACAACGACGATGAAAGAAACACGGTGTATTACTCCAACGTAACATGCAACTATTACAAGAATAAAGGAAAAGAAGACACACCCTGATTATAGTACCCACAGATATAATACCTAGGTCTTTCAATTATACACGACGTTCACTCAGTCTTGCTCAATGTTACCTAAACCCTCGTACTGATATGAGGTTTGTCTCCAACAGTGAAGACGAAGGCAATATCGCAAACCATAATAGCTTAGCCCGCGTAAACAGATATTAATTCTCAATGCAACATACACATTCAGGAAAACAATAGATAACTATGATGCTGCAGCAAATACAACAATAGTGCAAAAGGGTGAACGATGACTTACCGGTTAAGTGAAGTAACTTCCTGAGCCTCGACTCTGGCCTATGAAGCCCGCTGCAAACTCTCCTGCACTTCGTCAATCCTGGCTAGTTTAGCATTCTTCCCCTTGACCTTTGGCATCATAGTTGCAATAGAATGATTTTTTGTAAAATCCTTTGTTTACGCCTTGCTTCTGCTCCTTTTCTGCTACAGCCAAATTCCAAATTTGTGATATCTGTAACCTGTTTTGAAGATGAACCACTGGTTTATAAACAAAACACTTGAAACTAACTTTTCTTTTTGCCCGATCGATGTGAAACTTTCCTGAAACGTCGATGTCAGTATGATATGAAACGTGAAGATCAGGGCATTAATTTTTTAGATATTGTGTAGATCATGGTTCGAAATGTCCCTAAACTAATACATTTATCATCTCGTAATCTGACCGCATTAACTACGGTCTGTACAGAAATTCAAATTTCATGACACGCTAGACACGCCACGTTGCATCTTTCATTTTATTTCATACGCTAGCATCTAGGAAGCCGAGCTCGTCATTATTTTATAGACTAGGCATATTTGTAACGGTCCAATAAGACCTTAAACTGGAAGCCTGTTTAATATGCAACCTTAATGCAACAAAGACAAAAAAACAAACTCTTATTGTTCAACAGATTAGCAGAAAAGCAATGTAACAACTTCCTTTTTTGGCATTTTTTGCAAGGTGATTCACAAATGGATGTAGCTTTATCCACACCATTAGCCTTAATAGGCCCATATGGGTAGACCATTAGACAATTTAACTACATGCTGATAGAAACAGAACCTACCCCTTGTGACGCAACCATAGCAACATCGAAAATATCCCTAGATTGGCCAGAACATCTAGCCCAAACTCTAGACCTGGAGGCTGGTGATGTGATCGAGGACCCTCTCGATGAGGTCCCTGTGGTTACGCACAAAGGCAAAAATAAAAATCTTAGAGTTAGGTCCCTCTTAGACCCACAGAAATAGAGTGGCATAATGCAAGTGCTCCAAAATAACGTTGCTGTATTTGTGTGGTCATATGAAGACATGTCAGGATTAGACCCGAGATTAATACAGCATAACATAATTTTAGATCCATGCATCAAAGAAATTAGAAAGAAGGCATAAAAGATTAAGCCAGAAATTGTGTTAGTAGTGTGTAATAAAATCACCAAGCTATATCAGGCTGGTTTCATTCGTGCGGTTGATTACTCAGATTGGGTGTCCAAAATTGTAGTTGTTTCTAAGAAAACGGGAGGTATACGCATCTGCATAGACTTTCGGGACCTGAACAAGGCTACAATTAAGGACAATTTCCCACTACCAAGTATTGACCAACTGATCGACATAATAGTTGGTCACGCAATTCTATCCTTTATGGATGGTTTCTCAGGTTATAATCAAATTCACATTAACCTAGAGCATCAATTGACCACAACATTCATGATGCCCTAGGGGACCTTCTGTTACACTATGATGCCTTTCGGGCCAAAAAATACTAGGGCAACGTATCAACGAGCCATGACATACATCTTTAGCGACTACCTTTTAGGGAGATTGAACGACTATGTAGATGACATAGCTGTCAATTCTATAAAGTCTAAAGATCATTCAGAAGACCTAGAGTTAGTCCTTAAATGATGTCTTAAGCATGACTTATAGCTTAACCCAAAGAAATGCGTATTCGGAGTCAAAATCGGATACATGTTGGGGTTTGTGGTATCAGAGACTAGCATCTGAGTTGAACCTGACAAAGTTAAAGCCATCGTCAATTTAATGCCACCTACAAATCTCAAAGAACTACGTGGGTTGCAAGGTAGACTACAGTTCATCAGGTGGTTCATTTCGAAGTTAACAGATAAATTACATTCCATGCAACACCTTCTTAAGAAAGGTGTTAATTTAGAATGGACCGATGACTGCTAGTGTGCATTTGACAACTTAAAAAAGGAGCTACAACATTTACTAATGGTTTTCCAACAAAGGGATCAACCTTTTTACATTTATCTAGCTAACTCAGATGTGTCTATAGCTGCGTTACTTTGCCAAAAGAGGAATGATGGGTTAGAAGCCCCTATCTATTACCTCAGTCACATCCTATTTACGTACGAGACAAGGTATAATGAAGTAGAGCATAACTATTTGGCATTAGTCTTCACACTTAAAAAATGTAGGCATTATCTTTTCCCCAGTCAGGTCAATATCATTTGCAAAAACAACATCCTGCAGGCTATCTCAAATAGCTTGTATAAGAGTAGTAGGATAGCTCGCTGGAAAGCTATCACAGTTGAGTTTGATTTATGCTATGTTGGCCAATTGTCCACCAAAGGTCAGGCTATAGCTAACCAACTAGCGATATCACCTATTAAAGATCAAGCTACAATAAAGCCAGAATTCCTAGATGAGCATGTACATAGTTTATGCCCTATATCAATAGGCCTTGAAGCGACGTTATACTTTGACAGAGCTTCAACTAATAGAGGCGATAGTGCTGCCACTGTTATTATGCTTGCCCTTGAGGATGTGCATCCATTGGCTTACTGCTTGGCCTTCCCTTGTACGAATAACGTGGTAGAATATGAGGGACTCCTCAAAGGATTATTGACAGCCAGAGAACTCAACATTCAACACCTGGCAATCCAAGGTGATTCGATGCTCGTCATCAATCAAATCATAGGAGTCTATGCCTACAAAGCTATTCATCTATATTCCTACTATGATATGGCTAAAGATCTCTTGAAGTAATTTGCGATAGTCGATGCCTAGCATGTGTCGCGTAATGAAAACGCTGTGGCCGATGCATTGGCCACCTTGGCATTGAACATGCCACCACAGTTGTTTGCCACTTGGCCCTCTTTGATGATGGAATGTATAAATCCTATCATCCAGGTAGCACAAATTTCTTCATTAAATGAGGGAGGAACGCCAGAATGGTATAACAACATTAAGACTTACCTGCTGCATGGAGAACCACCACACGAGCTAACGCATGCACAAAATGATGTAGTGTGCTAGCGTGCCATGCAATACGTCATCATTGGAGATAGTACTCTCTGTAGACACTCTTTCAATAGAGTATTGCTCACCTGCATTAATAATGATCAAGCACAACAAATAGTTAGCGAAGTCCATGAGGGGCTGTATGGAGGACACGTAGCCCCGCGAGCCATGACTGCTAAAATCATATTTCTAGGGTACTATTGGCTGTACATGGAAAGAGACTACCTTACCAAAGTCAAGACATGTGATACGTGCCAGCGTTACACAAACCTAATACACATGTCACCAACCGAGTTACACACTACTCAGATTACTTGGCCATTCCAATGATGGGGACTAGATATCATAGGTCCCATCGCGCCTAAATATTCCATAGGACATAGCTTCATTATCACTGCCACTGAGTATTTTAAAAAGTGGGTTGAAACTATCCCCTTACAGAAGATTACATCCCAACAGGTTTTCCATTTCATCTTAGACAATATTGTAACCAAATTTGGGCTCCCTATGACTATTGTGACTGACAATGGGCCACAATTTAGTAGCACAGAAACCAAATCTTTTTGCAATAATCTTGGTATTAAGCAATCTTTTTCTTCACCTTATTACCCACAAGAAAATGGTCAAGCAGAAGTGACAAACAAGGTGATTATCAATCTACTTAAGAAGATACTCAGTAATAATAAAAAATGATGGCATGAAAAATCCTCTACGTGCTATGGGCATATCATACAACGTGCAGAACAGCTATAGACAGGACACCTTACAGCCTAGTTTATGGGTCCAAAGCAGTGCTGCCCTTGGAATTACAGGTTCCCTCATTGTGGATGGTCCTATCCATAGTTATAAATGAGACTCAACACAATGAGTCTAGAATTGTGAATTTAGACTCAGTGGAGGAGAAACGCATCTAGATGCTTAACATCATGGAAAGATATCAGGATAAACAAAGATAGAAGCATCGACATAACCTACATCAACGACCAATCAAGAAAGGAGACTTAGTTCTCAAGGCCATTTATGAACCAGTAGGCAAGTTCTCTGCAAATTGGGAAGGTCCTTTCCTAGTCATCGGTGCATACGGCAATGGAGCATTCAAGTTAGCAGACATTGACAGCAACGAGCACTCAAACCCAGTGAATCATCTGTACTTGAAATGGTATTACGTCTAAACATCGACTCGACTCAAACTCAAGGTAACAAACATCCGTTATGATGTAAAAGTGGCAAAGTTGTACACGTCTGCTACGACGTAAAATTGGCACTTCTTGCACGCATTCGCCAAGACACTAAACTGGCAAAGTTTTTGACCGTTCGCCATGACATGAAACTGGAAAGGTAAGCATATGTCTACTAAGATGCTAAACTAGCATAGACTTGTCCCTAGGTCATGACATAAAACTGACACCCACAGCACAGTCTGCTGGGACCATAAACTAGCTCTTCTACTATTTGCTATGACGTAAAACTAGTGGGTTGCATTCTGCCCAGACGTTAAAACGGGACCATGGCCTACTGAGGCTTAAAACCAACAACAACAGTCAACTAGGACTCAAAACTAGAATCCTTCAAACAATCCATGAAGCAAGCAAGCGTGGTCATTCTTGCACAGCATCCCTACCAAATGGAACAGGTAATGCGTTGGAACAAACGTAATGCCATTACCCCACCGACATCCTACTGATTCCTTGGACATGCCAAAAGGCATACTACTGATCCCTTAGAGATGTTGTTATGATAACCACTCTGTAGTTGCAGCTCCTGGGATCAACTTTGCCACTTGGGGCCCTAACAAAACTATGATCATCCGTAGTCTCAGCGGCCTCCATCCATTGCCATCACCAAACTCCAGCCTAGTAGATTCATCTGACTTGTTCTTTGCCCAATCATTTGAGCAACATGAATCTGGCTGTTGACGACAGTTTCATGAACCACGGCATCAACATTGGGACCCTTGCTCCTTGTTACGGTCCCTGTTTCATGGTCCATGCTCTCCTTTTCACTTTGGACGATGCTTATTTCAACAACCTTCCTCCTTAGTGATTAGGACGATT
This sequence comes from Gnetum montanum, assembly GCA_015680685.1. Taxonomy (NCBI): domain Eukaryota; kingdom Viridiplantae; phylum Streptophyta; class Gnetopsida; order Gnetales; family Gnetaceae; genus Gnetum; species Gnetum montanum. Next base: position 818,072 of record MNCI01027637.1, read on the forward strand.
GCTTCTGTGCTCTGCTCTTTGTTATGTTTCGTAGGTTACTTGCTATGACAACGTTGATCGAGAGTGCATCCATTAGAAGGTAAGGTATCGTGATGTCCTGAAGCGGTTGCTCAGACTAGCCTGGCCACTTAGGAGTGCAAACCCTACCTCTCCCTCCATCGGATGCATTATTTTGTTTTCTCCTCCCTTTGTCCTCATGACCACTTTTACCCCTTACTTTGCTTGTACAGAGCATGAATATTCAAGCAAACTCTTTTGCATCTTCATGTCCATGAACTGGCGTAACACAACTCACCTATGTGGAATGTAACCCAAAAAAGGGGGCAAAGTTTGACAAAATGGATGTAAAACAGCTCATCCAGGCCACACGGGTGTAACACAATTTGTCCACGCAAGCCCTTCATATATAGTATGACGGTGTAACCTCTTGCAAATACATTCATGGAAGGACGTACTAACTTGATTCGTGAAAGTTTCATGTTCACATGCTTGAGTCTTCCCCGAACCTCCCTCCTCTTACTTTTGTAAAATGCCTCCTATGCTTTCTTCCCTATTGTACCTTTGCACTCCCAAGTTTTGACAGAGCGACATTTGAGCAATCTCCGACAGATGTTGTTGGTGCCTTTCCCTCTCTGGTGTTTCGTATTCTTTGTCGATTTCTTTCAGGCAAGCCCTCTAAACGTCAACAAAGAGGGGTCATTGAAACACCATAAAAATTTCGAGGCTTCGATGGTTTGGCAAAATCTAGTGACCCAAGCAAGGAGTCGTGACAAAGCATAGCACAGTACAAATGAGCTTTAGAAGATAGAACAAAACGATGGGTGCATGAGGGCAAGCCTTCCACTTTGTGGATTTTCTATGTTTCAAAAAATTTCAACATTTAGCATACTACATTGCATTATGCAACATAGCATAACGCCGCGTTAGGCAGCGTAATATCAAAGACAATCCACCGTAGCATCAAAGATGGCAAACATTCAAGACTTCGACGACCTAGCAAAAATCTCAAGGCTTAAACAACGATCTGCAACATGCCGCGCATTTCAGTAGGTCTTCTTTCTCAGTTAAAGGGGCTATTATGCTATATTACGTAGTGTAACGTAATAAACCCCAAAAAGGGATTGATCAAGAACAGAGGAAGCATGGCGATAATACTTCAACTTTGGCAGTTTCGTTATTTTACACTGAATTATGCTATGATGCATAATTTAGTGTAATGTAGCATAATGCAAGTAACGAAAGCATAATTCAGACATTAGTAGTTCATATGCCACAATATGCTCTCTAGTGTATTACAGCGTAATCAAAGGACAGTCTGTTGCCAAAGCCCAAACAAGAGTAGTTTACGACGCGCTACGTAGCATAGCGCCACAAGCTTCAATGACAACACATTGGGTCAATGACATCTTATAAGTTCAGGACACACATCATTTAAACCGTGTTTTCCTCCTGACCCTAGCCTTATAAATTCTCTAGTTGATGAAGATCAAAAGGGGTTGGCAAAAAAATTTCTCCTTCAAGGTTGGCAAGAGAGCAAAAAGAGGATCAGTGATCGTGAGAATATCGGAGTTGATTGGCAAGAACCCTTGATGAAAAATAGTCAGCTGACAGATATTCTACTCTGGGGTCTGACTTCCTTGTGCCCAGATTGGCTAGAACAAGGTAGATTGACCCTTGCTTGTTCCATCTTTAAATAACTTTCTTGCTGCTGGTATGTGCTTCATCCAAAATGAAGCCCGCTTGTAATCATTTTATCCAACATATTGTGTTCATAAATTAAATCCCAGATGTTGTGGTCATACCCTCTACAAATCCAATTCCTTATGTCTTATTTATATAGATTTGGCAATCACTCTAAATCGTTTGCATCATTTTCAATTGTTTTTTTGGGATTAACAATATTACATATCCTCATAGAGAGTCATCATTTTGCCATCAAATTATTACAAAAATTTTATTGATTGAGTAAGTCCCTTTCTGATCGACAAGACCATTCAGGGCACCTTAGATTCGTTTCTTTCTCCAGCATGGCCCTCACACGAATCCGGGGTTAGAATTGTGTACATGGACTTTCGTTCAGTATTTCCAGTGACCGACGTTTTCCGTCGTTACACCTTTGGACTCTTTGGTATGAGGGCATGCAAGGGAATTAAAGGTATGAACTTGTTATGGGGAGGACCCACTTGCATACTCTTTGGTTTGGGTAGTTAAATCTCCTATTCATTAGTCATTTTTCTTTCAAAACCATCATTTCCACCTTAGAATTTTTCCAGTTTTTAGAACTCCTTAGCAATAAAATTCCATCCAAATCTCCTTTTCCCAACTAAATTTCAAGCCCTATTTAATGATTTGTCCTTATTCTAGGTGTTTCTAGCTCTCTTTGGACTCCAATTTCATCAAGAAACTCTTTCCCCATAGATTTTAATATGGAAATTTCTTCTTTATGGATATGTCAATGCATCCCTATTAATGTAGCTAGATGCATTGATGCATCCTTATCGATGCAGCTAGATGTGTTAATGCATCCCTATTGACACATCGGAAAAATAGTATAACTACACATTCACACTTGGGAAAATTTTTACACTTGCTTCATAATGCATGTGGAGTTTTTGTAATTTTAAGAGCCCAAAGCCTTCCTAAAGCCATAACTTTCAAACCACTTATTTGAATCAACTCATTCTTCAATCCTCAAGCTACAAAAGATGAGATTTACATTGTGGGGGCCACAAATATGATTTATGATGGAAAATTTTTTAAAATTTTTCTAACTTTTGAAGGTCTATCTAATAAAATAATATTAAAATCACCATCTATACTAAGTTGAATCTCATCAATAAACTTAGGTAGCTAAAGGAATGAAATATTAATAAAATAATCAATCTACGATGACCACAACTAACCTAAGTATAACTTACCCAGAAGAAGAAGGGTATTAAGAACATTAGAAGTTACACATGAAAAAAAAAATCCTTCATTATGTTTATGATTACAGATGACACCAAAGAGGGGACCATAAGAAGAAGAACCATTCCAACCAAGGGAGAAGTAACCAAGAGGAGGAATTGACTAGTAGCCACAATAACCTAAAGAGAAAGAAGCAAAAACACATGCGTGGGACCTCTTCAAGAGGTGTTTGAAGTGGAATCTGTCTGCTATATTTTTTCACAACTAAGATTGGCTAGTTGTAGTAGGATGAGGTGCTCAGGCCTAGGCCTAGCTTGGAGCTCACATTGACTAAGGCCTACCTTGAACAAACTTTTTCCAAGGAGATCCAAAGTTTGGTTCTTTAGGAACTTAACTTTGGTCCCATTTTGAAGTTGGTTCTAGAGGAAGTTTACACACAATTATGGGGGTCTCCCATGTGGCCCATGCTCTCTTCTAGTGGAGAATGGTACATGGGAGAAGCCTATCTCTTCTAGAACAACCAACAAGGACATTTCATAATAAAGATAAAGGACATAAGTGTCTCATACTTAGTTGAGGCCATTGTGAATGCCCTTAGCCTACTAAACATAGGAGCAACATTGGCAAAAGTTTCCATGCAAGTAGATCTTGATGTTGAAAAGGAATGGATTTAATGATGCTATGGGATGGACCATAAGGAGTATAGTGAACTCACTAAGGTAGAGAGAGCCTACTTCAAAATTTTAGTTTATCACCTATATTCAATAGTGAGGTCCAACAAGGTCACTACCTTCTTTACCCATGCATGAACCACTCTAAGTGGAAAGTTCCCTGTCAATCTCCTTCAAATCATCTTCTTTGAAATCGAAAAGTGTTTCAAAGAGAATGAGTGAGGAAGGAAGATACTCCTCTTTCCATGCCTAATTCAAAAACTTTGCAAAATGGGAGGCATAGTTCAATATGCCAATGACACACTCCATCATGCTCATGTCATATCTTGGTAGGAGATGATGGAGGATAAGGTAGCTTCTAAGCTATTAGAGGAATAGTGGCCACCACCACCACCCACTAATGAGACAATACTAGAGGCTCATGCAGCATTGAAACATATGAGAAAACTTTGCAAACAACTATTATAGAAATAGAAGGGAAAGGTAAGTGGTGGAAAACTATTAGTCTATTAACTAGCATTGAGCCATCTCAAGGAAGTAACTAGAATAATAAGCTAGATAAAGAAGACTACCCTACTATTTCCAACCCAACAAATGTCAGTGCCCACAAGAAGGAATTCGAGCATCTAAGAGGTTACAATATCCATCCTTGGATAATAAGAGTTTCCAAAAATTTATGGGAATGTCGAAGCTTTCTTGGTGCACTTGGAGAAAGGTGAGGGAGCTACTATCTTGGTGATGAAAAATTATCGGTAGGAAAAAATAGTGGAAGTGATGGCCAATCAAGTGGTAGAAGCACTTAACACTCTTGCAACAACCATGATAAACATATTTGCACTTAAGGATGCACAGGCTTTCGGAGGAGTAGGAAGTGGGATACTTAGCACAACCTAACACGAGGAGGTATTGATCTCTCAGAAGAGATCATTACTACCCAATTAGAATTGCTGGAGACTAAGGGAAAGTTCATCATTGCCAACACCCAACTTGAGGGAGCCATCACCAAAAGTCATTTGTTGGTTGTTGAGGTTGTGGAATTGCGATCTTGTCTTGTTAATTCTACCCTTCTTAGCCAAGCCATCACAAGAGATGAAGCTTTCTTGTAGCTTTAGAATAAAATTAAGGAGGATGATAATTCCAAGGTGATGGTGGTATTTGACACATCCTTATTGAAGGCTCTTGCCTTCAACACCAATATGAACTTAGCATTGTTGGTGTTTGTTTGGGATCGCCAATGTTTACTTTAGTCTTGTGATTGGAATCATGGGAAATGAAGGTATTCCTTCAAACCTAAGTTTAGGTGTTTGCTAGTCTTTGGAAATACCAAAGGCCCAAATATCTCCAAATAAACTGAATGGTAATAGAGTGAACTAAGCATAAATGTGTGTTTGCTATTATGATTATTGAAATGATTGGGTTTGTGAATTAACTGTAAATAGCTATTATAATAGAAATTTAGCTAACTTTGTTGAATAGTGTGCATCATTAAAGACTTTTATTTTGTCAAGTTACTTAGTCTATAAAGTCCCTATAGTACATTACTTGAAACAAATAAAATTTTACCAAAATGCTTAAGCACAATTTTGTAGAAATCTAGTTCTAGTATTTCTCAAAGAGAAAGATCCACAAGAAAAATAGAAATAAAGTGAGATTATATGGATTTTAAAATAGAAGAAGAGAGAAAGAAAATTTTTGTGGAATCTCAAAAATTTAAATGAGATAATTGAACATGAGGAAACACTTTAGAATAAATCTATTTGAATTCAACCTAAAGTGTTACAAATTATACAAACCCTCTAAGCTCAACAAGAAATTTCATAAAATACACTCTAATTAACCTATCAAAATGCTTTGTAAAATAAAAAAATACAAGCTATTATATGGATAGTTAATAGTTGTCTATAATTGCAATAATAGAGCTATCATAAAAGGTATAACAATTTCAAGATTGAACATGAAGAAATTTTTTTTAAATTGAAACTATTTTAAGTTAGCCCAAAATATCAAATATTTTCTAGACCCTCTAGATTCAAAAAGACAATTTCATAAAGACATTACTTTTAAATTACTCAAGATGCTTTTCAAAGAACAACATAAGCTCTTACATGGAAAACAAATAGAAGTCTAGAATTGCATGAAAATAAAGCTATAAGAGCAATTCAAAAATCCCAAAATTAAATGCCAAGCATAGTAATATCTATACTATTAGCTAAGAAACTAAGAAAAAATGAGAAGAATAGAACTCATAGGATTTAAACAAAGTAGCTAAATTGATGATGCAATTAGCAAGCCATTCTTACAAGTAATCTTCAATATGTCTTTTTGATTTTCCTCTCCCTATTTCATTCTATCCTTGAAGCTCTTTTTATAGTGGTTTTTTGGTAGTTACAACATCATGAGAAATTAAAATTCATTACAACCACTATAGGAATTTAATTACAAATACCATTGAAATTAAATGCTATAGTTGCTAAGTGTCCTATTCATATAAGACATTGGATAACTATCCTACAAATGCTTCACATTTTGAGCTCCTTCAATGATAACCACATTCTCTTAAGAGAGCATGGGTAATTTAATTTAGTTTTAAAGTTATTTAATTTCTAACTTATAAGTAGCTTCTTGTAGTAGCATGCTTTTTAATGATTTAATTCAATGCATCGAGCCCCATGTGCTCTTTAATGAGGCTGGAATGTGGCCTCTTGAATGAGCTTTATGTGCTAACATGGTAGGTTATTAATGTGATGGTGATGACATGGTGCTATGCTGAGGTGGAAAAACTAGTTCATGAGGCTAAATTTTATCTTCACAAAATGGCTATGCATGCTGACATGGCATACTATTAACATCATGATGATGTCATTGATGCTATCGTGGTATATGTTGATGTGTCAAAGCTTACATGGTAGACGTGGTTTATAGAGGAGAAATTTCATCCTTCAAATAGCTTGAAAAGCTAAGGTGGCAAGAAGTTGAAGTGGAAAAGTCATCATGGCACTAATGACATGGCAGAGTGACCTTGTAGAGGTGAATTTCTACTTCATGACCTAGTTCCATGAGTTGACATGGCATGAAAGGCATCTTAATGTGATAGAACTAAATCATCGAGCTAGGAATCACCCTTACAAGCCATTTCTAGAAGTTGGCGTAGTAGCTCATCAACATCACGATGACATGAAAGAAGCTGATGTGATAATGCTAAGATGATACACTAACATGACCTCATGCGAATGTGGCATACACTGACATCATACTAATGTTTGTAGAAGATGATGTGGTAGATGAAGCTAAATCCATCTAGATGAAAAATACGATTCCTCTAGTTGTCAATGTGGCACTGCTAACATCATGCCAATGTCATGTTGACATGGATAGAAGATGATGTGGTAGAGGTTGAAAACTCATCTAAATATAAAAAACAAGCTCAATCCAGATGCTAACATGGTAGCTCACCACATGGTAGAATGGATCTTTAGCAACAAAATCCATTCTTATGAATATGCTCAATAGTGTGTTAATGCAAAGAGAAGATGATGTGGAAAGCTAATATGTGGCAAAGCTAATGTGGCATTGAAAGATCAAGATGAGATTTTAAGCACCAAAATGGTGGAACCTAATCTAGATGAGAATATGTGAACACCAAAAAGCTCTTTATTGGACCAATCCCAAAACGCTTATGAGATGTTTTTACTCCTTATTACATAACATATTGCAACTTAGACTTTTCATCATTTATGTATAGTTTCCATACTAGATCTTGATTGAAATAGCTTGTGAGGTTGGTGTATTTGTGCTATGCTATTCTTCAAGCCATTGTGGTCATAACACTTCTAATAAGCTAGATACATTGATAATGGATTCTAAAGATTCCTTTCCTTTCTTTTATAGAGCTTAAATATCTTTGCTAAGTCTTCTCTACCTTCATAATCCTGGATCCTTATTGTAAAGAGCTAATGATGGGACTAAAAGGAAAATATACTGTAGCTAATGGGAGTGTTAGGTTTAAATTTGAGTGCAATGAAACTTGTTTCTCACATGTTTTTTTATAGCTCAAACAGTTTCTACTTCCACTATCCTTAGCATAGCTCATCTCATTTTTGTTTTTTGCAACTTTAGGACTTTAATTGAAAAATACCTTTTGTGCTAAAGTGAAAAAGGAACTAGAATTGAAGCTTTTGTTTTAAAGTAATAAGTTAAGCTTGTTCATTCAACTAGATTTTATAATATCAAAAGCTATTATTCCAAAGATCTTTTCAAGCTTCTTGCACGGGGATGTAGAAACACTTCAAGGAACATAAACCACCGTTCAAGATTTAATACCTCCATACCTATTTAGCTTAGGAATCCTCTCTTCTGTTAGCATGGAATCTCCTTTTAGTCCTAAGATTGTCTTTATTTTTGGTAATAATTTACTTTTGGTGGTACAAACTTATAAAGTATGCTTCATGAAATGGTCAAAAATGTACCAACAAGCACAAGTATGCAAGGAGAACTTGGTTTGTACTAAACTTATTCATTTCCTGTGTAATGTTAAGAAGAAAAAGGACCAAATGATCAAATTTATGAGATAGTCGTAGGAGTAGATTTCCAAGGTAAACATGAACCTGAGGAGATTGGTAGCTAAAAACAAAAATCTATTTATGGAGGAAGTCTAGGTGCTTCACTAGAAAATGGTCATTGATGTAGCCACCTAGAAAATGAGGCCATGAGATTTGAAAGAGTTAAGAATCATTACAAGGAATAGGTGGGGATTCTTAAGGAGGTGAATGATAAAGAATTTTAATTGGCCAGGAAGAAGATGAATAAGACCCTCTAGTAACTCTAGCAAAGAGGTAATGTATGGTAGCTGATCTTTGATAGCTTGAATGCCTACAACAAAGTAGAAATTTTCCTAAAGGAGTTGTAGATACAAGAAATTATTGAGTACATGAAGCTATCCAACCTCCAATATGAAAAATTGGTGATGCTGATAGTAGGGAGGCCAAGGTCTGAATTGGAGAAGTAGGTGACTAGCTTGTACCTTCTCTATGAGGTTGAGTTCAAGCATAATAAAGAAACCAAGAAAAATATCAAGACAATCAATGTAGAGCTTGAAGTTCTCATGAGCCATTTCATAGATCAACAAGTGGTTGATGAGAACCTAACTAGATGGATGAATGACTACCATGAACTATAGAACCTTTTAAAGATGTTTGATAACAAATGAAAACAATCTACAACATGCTTTGTCAACATTAAAGAGTTTTTCTTGATAATGCTGTGTCTATGGGATGTTCTCATGCTAGCCCATATTAGTGAAGCCTCATGGATTGTGTACGATCCATAGAGCAAGGAGGGGAAAATGAAAGCATTCCTGAATGCCTTTTGTCTTCCATTAGAAGTAGTAGTTATGGTAGCATAGCCTCAACCATAGCCACTATTGCTGCCACGAACATCAAAGCCTAGTGAAGACCCTTCAACATCCCAGGAACCTTCACCTCCTGACACTATTTGATCTCCACTTCATCTTTAGTAACTAGAAGTTTCCTACTATCGATTTTTATAAGGATGTCTAATTTTGTTATCTAGGGCACCTATTTTTGTAATTCTATATAATTCAAAATTTAGAGTTAGCTAGTTAGAGTCAATTAATCAATAATTCCATACCTTTTCAATTTTGTAAGAAAGCTCAATCCTACTTTTTTTCACTCAAGGATGAGTTTTCACTCAGTCATGGGGGTATGATAAATCATTTAATTAGCTATGTTGATAGGCATGCATCGATGTAGCCCTGTCAATCTATGGTTTGATGCGTCGACGTAGTGTATTGTCTTACCTACATGCATGCATGTACCCATTTCATTTATGACACATCAAGTTAGTATTCTAGCCAATGTCTTGTGAGTTTTCTAGTTCGAAGTTATAATATTTTCTAAGTTTGCATAGTAGGACTTCAAGGATTGTATAGATCCTTATTCAAGAATAAATATACTTGTACACTTTGATGTGATGACAATAAAGATGAGATTATTAGAACTCCTTGCAGTACTTAAAAATAGATTAATGTTTTTTTCCATGCACTCTATTATTCATGCACTTTTCATTCATGTTTTTGTTAGGTAATGATGTTAATAACAATACATAAGTACGAGCACTTCAAACATAATGCTTAATGCTTGGTAGTCCCAGTAGTGGCTATGTAGTATGCCCAGGATAGACATTTGGTAACCCAGTAGCATTACAACAAGTTTAGAATGTGAATAGAAAGTGGGCCTGAATGCTTATGTTAGGTTAGTGAGATTAAGACACACCTAGGGACTTATAAATTGTAAAATTGGTTTAAAAAAATTGAATGTAAAATGGAAATCTAACCAAGAGAAATAGAAAAAATAAACTTACATGAAGTGAATGGATTGAAAATTTTATTAAAAAAAAAATAGTTATAGATATAAAAGAGTTCAAGGAAGTACAAGTTTTTGTGCCTAAAATGCACAAAGAGCTATGTAGAGATGGTTATAGTCTTGGTGGAACTAGTAGAGTGCATGTTGTAGTTAGCTCCATGATCTAGATGCTCCAAAGTTTCACTCTTGAAATTATTCATTAGTTCCTAGGTATAGATATGCTTGGTGGATGTTGAAAATGGTTGCTTAGTTGTTGGACTTCTTGATGCTTTGCAATGCTCTGAGAGTCTCTATGCTTAGCCAAATGTAGATTTGTCAAAAATTCTATTAAATGTGTTCAAATTTTGTTTTTATAAGCCATATGGTTACTAATTTCAAGCTACAAATTTTTGCCATGACTGATAATAGATTGGTGTAATTTGCAAGTGTGGAAGACCATCCATTCTAGGGTATTTTTTCACTTATGGAAATTTTGATGCACAAGGACCATTAAAAAAAATAATCTAACTTTACCAAAACGATTTTGGCCTTAGAAAGCTATTCTAGTCTCATGGAAAGGCCTTGTTATGAAAATTAAAGCCCAACAATTGCTACACTGGCTACAAGTGGTTCTAGCATATCTTTTTTTTGACCAACATAAAACCCATGAAATACCCACATTTGGCAACTCCCAAGGCATTTTCAACCTTCCCAAGCCCAAATACATACATGACATAACTTTTTCCACTTGGGAAGTGAGGAACTAACAACTTATGATGAATTTTTAGGCTTAAAAAGTCAAAGTATGTAAGATTACAACCTGTGAACTACAAACCTTACATTTTACAATAAAATCCTACCTCAAGGTTAATGGTGAAGATAACAATGCCAGTAGGTTGTAATGTGAATTTTCTTGGTGGTATTTCATTGGTCCCTATTTGATGATGTTTTTTGGATTGACCTAAGAGACATTGACAAAGAATGCAAAACACCACTGCAAGTCTATCACCAATATTTCCTCTCTACACTTAATTTCAAAGCTATCAAACCATGCCAAAGAGTGCTTGTGATGATAAGATAAGGTTATGGTAAGATGATATAAGGAAAAGGCTATATTTGGTTGCAAGAAAATGGTTATAGGGGTTAACAATTGATTCCACATATTGACATCATGATCATGATATGGTAGTGACATGCTAGCTAATCAATATGATCTTCATGCTTTGTGCTTCAAAGTGTTGGTCACTTGGTAATGTTTTTGAGAAACCAACACTCCACTCCAAGAATTATTTGATTATTTGGCTCCTCCCTTTGCTTGTTCGGAGCCATTGATTTGTATTTTTGTCTTCATTGGCCTCTTAGCTTCTTGGCAATTTGCTTCACCATTTTTTTTTCAGAGTGAAACCTTCATTACATTTAATTACCAAGTCCAAACTTCATGATGGAGTATGACAAAGGAAACGTCACATGGTCATAATGCATGAATGCAAAACATAAGTCATCCTTATTTCATAGGATAAGGAAGGTTTTAATTAGGCTATGGGATAATGGCTCAAGAAGAAGTAACAACAATGATGTGAAACAAGCACTCTTGGTATAGAAGAACAAGCTAACAAAGTCTTATGCATTAAGGTCGCATGACAACTTTCTGCCATGATGAGTCACATCTTTGTGATAAGTTTAGGCTTTATACTATAAGAACAACTCCAAGAGAGTAAGAAAATAAGACAAAGAAAACATGTTATTACAAAAATTGTATAGAGCTACATGAAACAACTAGCAAACTAGATCACCATAGGTTACTATCAATGCAACATAGAGAGATTTGTGTGATGTGCATCAAATTTACAAATTTTTGTAGTTTATTTATTATGCCAACAAAGAGAAATAGAGAGAGAGATGGATAGAGAACATGTAGGCTCACTTGCTAAAGGCTATCAATGTCAACTATTAATTCATCTATAAAGAAGATCTTATTAGATGTAATAAGGCTTAAGATATGAATTATTAATTAGATTGGCCAATTTATTCCCATCTGTTCTTGCCACTCTAAAGTCTCCATTGTCATAGGCTTTGGTGACTAGAAGGTAGCCCTCCTAGTTAGCTTAGAATTTTTCTACATGTTCACAAACAACCTTAAGGACTAAGTCTTTTGCCTTGATCTTTTTCTTGTTCAATTTATGTTGATGTTGTTGCTTCTACCTCTCTTGATACATTCAATGTGAGCAAGTATTTGTATCGGTTGCTCTTCCAATGAATCTAGATCAATGATACATAGCTCCTTGTTTTGCTCATCATTGATGAAGTCAGATAGAGCCACTCTAAGTGATGGAACCTACAATTCAAGAGGCAAAAAAACTTCAAATCCATAAACTAGGCTATATGGTGTTACACCAGTTGTGGCTCAAAAGGTAGTTCGATAGGTCCAAAGTGTGTGGATAAGCCACTCATGCTACTTGCATCTACTATTGTTTAGCATCTTTTAAAGCAAGTTTATGATGGCCTTGTTGCTAGCTTTAGCTTATCAATTGGCTTGAGGGTATTAAGGGAATAAAAAGAAATGTTTAATGCCTAGGTCCTAACAAAAGGATTACATTTCTTGGCTACTAAATTGTGGTCCATTATCTATGACTATATTAAAGGTATGCCAAAATGGGCCACTATGTTATCCAATATGAACTTATAGACTTGTTGAGAAGTTTTCTTTCTTAGAATAATAACTTCAAATCACTTTGTAAATTACTACATTTTAGTGATGATAAAGCTATGTCCCATGGAAGACTCAAGCGTTATAGGTCCAATAATGTCTTATGACCATCATTGAAACAACCAAGTTATTTGAGTAATCTGTAACTCAGTTGGTGGTACATGCATTAAGCTTCTATGTCATTGATAAGTGTCACAAGTTTTAACCTTCTACAAGTAGTCAATTTCGATATAGAACCAATAATAACCTAGTCATCTAATTTTTGCAGCCATGGCTCTAGGTCCTATATATCTCACACACATATCTTTGTAAACTTACTCAAGGATTATAAAGGCTCTGATTTTGTCCAAACATACTAATAATATGCCATCATAGGACTATCAACATAGTTTCTTATCATCTATAATGACATATCATTTTGATCTTTTATGTACATCATCCTTTTGAGAAGTGGTCAGGCCCTATGGAGATTCACCATAAATTAAGTAAAACTTGATATTGTCATACCATTCCTTTTGAGAAATGGCATTAGTAGAGGATATAGAGATGCCTCTAGTGTTCTATATAATGAAAATAGAATAGTTCATAGTTAAGGAAGGTAACTAGATAAACACATTGGGTATCATACTTAGGGCTAAGGTTTCAATGGCATCAGCTAAGGTGTTCTTGGTTTGGGATGTATGTTGAATTCCAATGTTTGTAAATTGTTGCATTAGTTTCTTACCTAGGTCATAATAATGCTGTAAATGTTTGTCTTCACATGCATAAAATTTTATCACTTGGTTAACAATAAGTTATGAATCACCTTTTACCATCAAACATTTGATTCCTTATTCATAGGCTACCATTATTCCCTTGATTAATCCTTTATACTCCACCACATTGTTAGTATATATAATCTAAAAATGGTATGTGAAGGGTTGAATTATACTAGAAGGTGATGTTATGATGGTACTAGCATTGGCCCTATGGGTAGTTGAGGCTTCTTAAAAATGCATAATAGACTCATATTCCTCAAGTACCTCATTGATAATGTTAACATGCTCATTAGGGAATTCAGGGTCAATGGCTACATGGTCTTCAATAGGGAAAGTTGTAAGTTGTGTTTCTATATCTTAACCTTTGGTTGAGGCTTGGGAGATGTATTGTTGGTCAAACTCAGCTATTATGGCCTTCTAATGGGCTATTAGGCTACTTTCATAGATCTTGGTTGTTATGGCTTTAAGTACATTATGCTTGGAAATAACATTGGCATGGCTTCTAAAGAGGTAGTGTCCTACTTCTTTAATGAGAAGACTAGGGCTAGAAAATACTTCTCCACTTTGCTGTATTAGGTTTCATAAGTAATTAATGCATGGATTAGGTGGTATATAGATAGCTTTACTTCATCATCTTGTTTTTGACAAAGTAGAAAGGCAATGGATATGCTAGAGATAACAACGTAAATGTAAAGAAGTTTATCCTTTTGTGGTGGATAGACCATGGATAGTTGTGTCAACTCTTGCTTAAGGTTTTCAAAGGCTTCTTGGCATTAAGCCAACCACTAATAGTGAACTCCTTTTTTAAGTAAGTGTTACATGGGTTGTAGTTTATCTGTAAGCTTGACAATAAACCTAGAAATGAATTGTAATCTACCTTATAGTTCCTAAAGTTCCTTAAGGTTAGTTGACACTACTATGCTGGTTATTACCTTAACCTTATCTAGATCAACATGTACCCTTGCTTTAGACACTACAAATCCAAGCATCTTATCAATTTTAATGCCAAAGATACACTTCTTAGGATTAAGCCTAAGTTCGTATTTGAGGCATCATTTAAGCACAAGGTCAAGGTCATGTGCATGGAAATTGACAATTCTAGATTTAATTGCTATGTCATCCACACAGTCATTAAGTAAACCTAGCATATAGTCACTAAAGATATACATCATGTCTCATTGATAGGTTGTACTTGAATTGTTTAGATCAAAGGACATCATGATGTAGAAAAAAGGTTACCCAAGTGGTCATGAAGGATGTACAAAATTGATGCTTTGGATTAATCCTAACTTGGTTGTATCTTGATAACCCATCCATGAAGGATAACAAGGAATGTCTAGCCATAGTATCAATAAGTTGGTGAATACTAGAAAAAGGAAAATCATATTTAATAGTTTCCTTATTCAGGTCTCAAATATCAATATAGATATGTATAATCACATTTTCTTATGGACTACCACTATGTTGGACAACTAATCGATGTAATCAATAGCTCGAATGAAACTAGCTTTATAGAGCTTCATGATTTCATCATGAATTACTAGGGCTAAATCTAGTCTAATCTTATGAATTTGTTTCTTAAATGGCTTGATACTAGGATCAAGTATGATGTTGTGTTGTACTAGGCATGGGTCAAGACATGACATATCTTCATATGACTAGGGGAAGGCCTCAATGTTGTCTTGAAGAACCTTGGTGATGTCTTGAGCCTATTGAGGTTTTAGTGAGGAACTTAATTTTAGTGTTTTTCTCCTCACCACTGTGTGTCATGATAGGAACCTCAACTAGAAAGTCTTCGGTAATGTCACTAGCCTTAAGGTTAAGGGTTTTAGCTAGGTGTTTGGGCTATTCGAGAAGGTTTTCTATGGAGTCTATGTGGTCGACTAGTCTCTCAAGCTCAAGATCTATGTAATTGAGATTAATGAATCATTTAACATTACCATGAGGTCTAGTTAAGCTCAAAGTTAATCTAATTTGGTTCTAGGTGTTCATACTCCAATCCTACACATTAAGGATGGGCACATAAAGTGTGAGAAAATGAGAAAATAATGTTGAAACAATGTAAAATACTCTAGTAATAATGCATAAATAAGTCAAAATACATTACATTGGTGGTTAAACAAGGTCAAACATGATCAAAAAAGGTTTTAAGAGGTAGGTTAAAGAAAATAGTATGAAATAAAGGCTAAATGATGTAAAATAAGAATAAGTGAAGGCCAAATTATGGTCAAATGGAACCAAATGAAAACCAAATGATGGTTGAAACCCACTCAATGGTGTCAAATAAGGCCAAAGCATGGTCAATAAGGAACATAGGAGAGAAGTTAAGGTAAATAAGATGAATCAAAGGCCAAATTTCATGGCTAGATGAAAGTCCAAATGATAACAAATGGGACCAAATGATGGCCAAATGATGGTCAAACTCTAGTAAATGATGTTAAGGTTTAAAAAGGCCATAATGATGTCCAATGATATTAACTAATGTCACATCAAGTCAACGAAGGTCAAATGTTGGCTAATGATAGAAAAATATGGTGGAACAATATCAAATGATGAAAATGAAGCCAAATGACACCAAATGATATGAAAATGAAGGTCAATAATGTATAACATGGTCAAATTGAGTCAAAAAATAATGGAATAAGGCCAAAATAGTCAAGGTGAAAAACATGTGGTAAAACATTATCAATATTGATCAATCAAGGTCACATTTTGCTAGTTTTAGGCCTTAGAGAACCATGGTGAGAGGCTGCAGGGTTTATGCAAGAGTTTTCACACTTGGGAAGGTTATTTTAAGCCTATTTAAAGGTCAAAAAAGGCCATTTTGAAAACATATGTTGAAACACACAAAAGATACGTTGGCCAATATATCTTTGGTAGGGTCTAGCATATCTTTTGCTAAAATGTAAGTTCTATGATTTGTTAAGGTTGGTTTTGGGATCCTGATAGCCTAAATTGATAACATAGTGGACTAGGAATGAAGACTGGTCAACTTTGGTGTTAATTTGACTCCTTAAATGTCCCAAATGTTGCCTAGAGCTAAAACTACATTAGTTGGTGTTGTTTTCCCTAGTTCTAGCATATTTTTATATAAAAATTAATATTTTATCTTGTAGGATTAAAATGTTTTCTCTAGCAACCTCCTAGGGAAACACAGGGGTGTTAGGATTGTCAAGTTGTCATTTGGAAGCCAAATGAGTCAATTCAAGGTTAGTTTGGAGCCCAAGATTTGAAAACTATTGTGGCTAGCATAGATTTTCATGTTTCCAACATATATTTGATGAAAATTAAAATTTCCATGCTCAAATCAAGGTCAAATGATAGCTAGTTTCAAGATTCAAGGTTTTGGGCTCCTCTAGGCTTCCCTAGTTGAATTTCAAGCCATTCGGAGTGTGGTTAGGCTACCAAATATACCTTGGAAATCAAAACTACGTTGGCCAACATAGTTTTGATTTCCTCTAGCATAGCTTTATAGAAAAATTAATTTTTGAATATCTTAGAGTGTTAACTGACTAGGTTTTTTGGTTTCTAGGGCTATTGGTATCGATGGCTATGGTCTAGGCTCCAAATTGTCAATTCTAGAGGTCATTGGAACCTTGATTTAATCACGTTTTTTCAAGATTATGCTAGTTAACATATTTCTGGGTTCCTACAATGTAGTGTTATAGAAAATGAATAATTTTGATCATCTTTGACTTAGTTTTTAGGATTTGGTGGCTATTAGAGGCTCCAAAAGGGTTTTGGGGTTGGATTGGTACATTTGGTGGTCAATTTGACATGTTGATGGTTTGTTATTGAGTTTTCATGAAAAAGATATGTTGGCCAACATATTTTTGACCTCTTCCAGTGTATCATTTTGGTTTGTATGAATTTTGACTAGGTTTTGGATTGATTTTCATCTTTTTGGGGTCATCAAAGGCTTAGAGAAGGGTTGAAGGCTTGGGCTTATAGTTTTGGAGCTTTTTGGAGACCTTGTTGATTCATTATGATTCTAATATTTAGAAATATATTCTAGACAAAATATTTTTGGCCTATTCCATCATATCTTATTGGTTTTCACCAATTTTAACCTATTTTAAACTTGTTCTTTGGCTTTCCAAAGTCATTAGAGGCTCTCGAGAGAAATGGAGACTAGGGTTTGCCACTTTGAAGGCTGTTTGATGCTTTTTTTATTCATTTGATGGTTAATCATTAAAGAGATACACTAGCTAGTGTAGTTTTTCAATCATCTAGTGTATGTTTATAAGAATCATGGATTTTGACTTGATTTTGACAAGTTCTATGAGATTTTGGAGCTATTGAAGGCTCTAGCTAGGGTTTAAGGCTAGATTTGGTTGTTTTGAGGTTGATAGGAGGTCTAGTTAATGCTAATAATCTTCATCTTTAGTAAACCTATGTTGGGAAGCATATTTTTACCTTTTTCCAACGTAGTTTTCCAAAAATGTCCTATTTTGGTACGCGTTTTGGTCACTTTTAGCACATAGGATTCTTTGGTATCAATGCTAGGTTTCAAGTTTGGTATAAGGCTTTATTGGTCTTAATGGTTCAAGGATGGGCAACTAGGAGAGGTATCTTGGCCATGGTGGATGTTTGAAATTCATTCCAAGGCTTATTTGGACATAAATCTGAGCATAGTTTTTTGTTAGAATGTGTAAACCCCATTGTATTGGAATTTTTATTGGTTTACTTGGGAGGTGCCTGGTCCACCCAGGTTTAAATTGTTATTAGGCATTAATTTTCCCACAAACCCAATGTAGGTTTTTACTTTCCATATGTAAAGATGGAGTTATGTGGGAGTTGTGGGCATGGGAGATTTGTGATACCACACATAAGCACTGGAAGGCTTCCAACATCAAAATTTTGCACAAACAATCTTTCTTAGCCTAGGTCTTATAAGAATCACTTGGAATGAAGGATTATCAACTAATTTTTTCTCTAATACCTATATCTCCTAGTTTATCTTTGCCATTTTCTACCATCGAGATGGTGTAGTTGCTTAGGGAAAAAGAAGATTTGAAGGGTTTTTTTTTTTTTTTTGCATTTTCTTTGTTCAAGATGTCAAAGAGGAGAGACACAAGTAATAACATAAACCTAGAGGAGGAAAATGCTATTGAAAAGAAAATTTCTGAATTGCTATGTCCTATAATTGGAGAAGGTTCTCCTAGCATGACTACTGGGTACCCTTCTTTTCATTGTCTTTTACTAGTTTTGGCTAGGATGTGTAGATGTTTTCTGTTGGCTAGACCTATGGGTTAAAGAAAATTTGATTTTAGATAGATTGGGTGATGAATTTAGGTTGTTCCTATACATTTATATTGTTATTATAGCCCTAGGGTCTGCCTATTCCAAGTATTAAATTTTTTATTCTATCCATTCAATGCATTTTCATTGCTTTTTACTAAAAAAGAAGCTCCACTTTCCAACTTTTTTGTAAGAAAATGGTATAGAATTTTTGATTTATGAAGTAATAGGTTTGTTATAAATTTTTTAAGAGTTGAAAATGTGCTTTAATCACTGATTTTTTACCTACAATTAATTTTTTATGAATTTTTCTGTAGACTAATGCATAGTGATTTTTTTCGATTTGTACCCCTTTAAGACTAGTACCATTGACACTTGTAATAATTTTTCCATCAATTTCCAAACCTCCTAGGGATCATTAGGGCAATTTAGGATGGAGTTTCATTAGTTTTGGAATATTTTGAGATTTTTTCATAATATTCCCTAAGGTTTTACTACATCTATTTCATTGCAAACTAGGATTTTTGAAAAAATTTCGAAGTGGCCTTGGGTTATTTTGTTAATTTTTTATATGATTATAATTGAAAAATTGATGTAATATTCCTATTAAATTTTGTGTATCTACAATGCCTAGGCTTAGGAAAAAATTTTAGTAAAATTTTATCATTTTTTATTGGTATGTACTACCGTGTACAATTGCAGTTTTAGTTGTTGAAATTGCAGACCTCCTAGGCTATATAGGCAGAGTTGTCATAGATTTTGGATTTTATTGTGCATGGTTTTGGCTCTTAATGGTCATTTACATGTTATATTTTGATTTTCAACAATCTTTCAAATTTTTTTTAAATTTTTATCTAGCTTTCCTAGAGTTTTACTAAAGTTGTTTCATTGTAAAATAGGATTTCTAATCAAAATCTAATCAAATTCAAGTTGGAATATTTATAGTTATTAATATATTGTTAATTTTGGATTAAAAATTGGCACAAGATCATTCTTATGATTTCAATGTTTTTGACATAAAATTTTAGTAATTTTCATGCCTATTTCTACCATGAAATTACCATTGATATTAATAGGTGACTTGGTTTTTACTTATTTTTAATTAGATTTTGTTTCATGTTTTAATGGTTTCCATGTGTAAATTTAGTTTTTAAATCTTATATGAGATTCTTGGTGCCATTTTTGTCATTTTGTTCATCAATTGTGTTTGCTATGGTCATGCAAGGTTGTAATGGTTATATTTGGTTGTATAGGACCTTCTTGAAGCCAATCTTGATGGTGATTGAGATTGTTGGGCCAATGTAGATTTGCTCAACCTATTTATGGTTCCTAACCCATCCATGCCTACAACAGAGATGGTAAATATCATTGACTTCTTTCACAAGGAATACAAGTAATGACTTTGACCGTTCATGAATCTAGATTTAGTAATCTTTCTGGCATACCTTGCAATGACATGAAAGTTACCACAAAGTTAGGCAAAGAGGTCAACCACAAGAAGGAGGTGGAAGAATGGCTAAACACTCATTGTGACCATAGTGGTTTATCTCTATACCATTTCCAAGTAGTAGAGGCCAATGAAATTTATCCATTGTTTCATTCTAGGAAATTTCCCACATTGTTGTCATTGAAAAAGATCCTTGGCATTCAACAAGCTTGGACCATGAAGAAGGTCATCACTGAGGATGCTTAATTGAATTGGGTTTTTCACTTGGTCTTCAAGCTATGGGATGAGATCCTTAAATTTCAAAGAAACCTTGATATGATATGACATATGCATATTGCATTTTTTGTGGCATATCTAAGGAGCTTCATATAATTCTTGGTGGTTAAGAAGGATGGAAAATGGATAAGTCATGATCCATCCCAATTTTATAAACCTTGGGTAAAATACATTTTTCTAGCCTTGTAGGTTTAGAACCCACTAGTGGAGGATATTGAGGAGTCGAGTCTATTAGCACTAAAAGATTTAGTGGTATGCATTTTCCTTTCTCGAATAGCATGGGGGTTGAACCCCATAATACCTATGAAAATTCTAAGAAGTCCAAGGAGTTGCATGAAAAGGTTGATGGTGTAGCCAAAGTGAAGTTCAAGAGGTCACTAGTTGAGGAGATTGTTACAGTTGTGGAGAAACTAGTAAGAAAGAAGATCTCCCTTAGGATTGATCAAGTGCATCATGTTGTACTAGGTATGTTTTCATTGTATTTTGTTATTATTTATTTTTATCATTTATTTTTTAGGAAAAATTGCTAGCTTGTTTAACATTTTGTCTTTGTCATTCTTATAGGTAAAGCTCAAGAACCTATAGTCTAGGTCATAGCAAAGATAGAGATAGAGAGGAAACAATAAGAGGAAGAGGCACTAAGATAACAGGAGGCAGTGGAACCAATTCCCAACAAAGCATTAGAGGCCTTGGATGCTATATTCAAAGACTCATCATTTGATGATGGAACTCACATTGACATCTAGCATGGTTATCCAAATATTTATGAATTTTATTTCATGTGTTACCTCTAATAGTTTTACGTTGGAGTTGGTTCTAATTTTAAGTTGATGGTTATACTTATCACAGTGCCTAAACACCTTCCTAAATCATCAACCTCTATGTTTCATATGAAACCATGGGTGGAGGTTCCTAACAAGATAGAGTTCATGCATGGTATGGCCAAAGGCATGGTTAATTGGTTGCAATAGATTGCTTCAGATGTTGTTAAGAAAAATATCATCTTTGCCTAATTTGTTTTTGTTGTTTATATATATATTTTTTGTTTTATGGATTTTTAAGTTTTATGGTTATACGAGCTTGATTATTTAAAGTGTTTTTGGCTACTTTTGTTAATTATTTATTGTCTTTACTTTTGTTTTTATGTTATGTTATTCATAATATCCAAGGTTGGATGGGATCCAAAACATGATATTGAGTTGGATAAGCTACCTAGCTACCACTTGACATGAAAAATGTTCCATGAAGGCTATACAAGTATGCCACTAAATGTGCTCTCTCATGTACCAAGACTTCGAGGGATATCCAATATTCCAAAAAATTCCTTTGCAAATGAGTTGTAGTATTAGAAAAGGAGATCAAAGACCTTAGGAATTGTAAGAAGTTTTATTCATGTTATGAACTCCAAATTATTGGGCTTCTTGACTTTACTTTTAATAGTAGGAGTTTCTTTCTAAAACTCCACTTCAAACCCTTACTCTACGTCAATGTTGTTGACTATCAAGGGAATCACATTGTCACCATGAATGATTATTTCACCTCCATCATAAGGTAGGTGAATCTCTTGGTGGATGGGTGAGGAAATGACTCATAGTTGAGCTAGCCAAGGCCTTTCTAGGATGAGGTTAAAACTTGGTGATTCTTCCACTATCAGGAAGTTGGCTATTTTGGGAAATTTCTCCCTCGCTATGAAGTCCAAAGAAATAGAGCCTTTTATGGTAAGATATGACATATTAAAGGATTTTAGATTAGAGGTAGAAGTGTTTTTCATGTGTCTCGTTAGGCCTAACCACTCAATGATGCGATAAGGTATAACCTTAGTGGTCATCCCATTATCAACATGCACCCTTTGAACTTTGTATTGTCCAATCCTTATAGTTATGAAGAGAGGGGCCTTCATTATCTTACCATCTTAGGGGTTGGGATTGACCAGGGATATGTAAAATTAAGAAAAATTGCTAATTTTGTCTGCCGAAGAGGTTCCAGGGTGAGAGTGATCATTGCCAACAAGTTTTGGAGCTAACTGAAGATGTCTTGATGCCTCTATGCAAGTGTTGCATTACTTATGCTATCTAGCATGATGGTGTAGTGTAAGTAATTGCATGCTACGCTATGTAGCGTAGCATGGTGTAGTTGTCAGTCTTGAAAGGAGTCTTACCTAGAAGCTGAGAGCATCTGTTTGAGGCTTGTTCACGCAAGCAACTGCAACTTTGTCTTTCATGCTAGAAAGCCTTCAAACCTACTGAGTTCATCCTTGGGGCATTCTATTGTTTTGTATCCTTGCTACACTATGCTATGCTATGTAGCATAGTGTAGCATAACAACCAATGTGACATGGATCCTTGTTTAATTTGTAATGTTTTATCAGGAAACTTTGCTTGAAGCCTGAGGGCCAAGTGGGACAGGCAGTTTTGGAAGCCAAAGTGTTGCCAAGTGTAGTCCTCTTGTTGGCACCATTTGGTATAGGGGCCTTTGTGTGTTCTGTCCTTACTACACTATGCTACACTACATAGTGTAGCACATCATAGTGTCCCATGTTGGTCGAATCCTGATTCATTTTTGCAAATTTTTTGTCATAGGATATTTGTCATGTTTTGGTATGTTTGTAGAGAAAGCTTGTTTGATGATTGAAGTAGAGGCAAGTGCTTTTACCCTATTGGAGTTATTTGAGTGGATGTGTTGTCAAAGTATATCCCTGCTATGTTGTGCTATGCTACATAGCATAGCACTCAAATTGAGATAATGCTTGAAAAAATTCACCACATTCTGTTGCACCATATCATTCATGCTTCAGGGTTGAAACAAGGCAGATGATCTGAAAGACTAGCTTATTATCAACTTGCATCTTGGACATCTAATTAGTCTCTTCAAGGCTTGCTACGCTATGCAGCGTAGCGTAGCATAGCAGATTTTCTCCATTAGAAAACTTGTCAAACTATTTTTCTCATCTTGAAAAGTTTCAACAACTACTAGCATGGTCCTTGGATAGACTATCAATTAGGTCAATTATCCAGTTGGGCAGGCTGGTGAGTCCAGTAGGCCTGTCATCCCTAGAGATAGAAAACTTGTTAGACTGTATAGTCTATCCTTACTGGCTACACTTTCCTGACAACCCATCATGATGCTACAATTGTGGAAGTCCTTGCCCAACTTCCAAGACTCTGCTGAAGCATTAGGGTCTTGAAATTTTATGATGTTTCAATGGCCCCTCTTTGTTGACGTCTGGAGGATCTGCCCAAGAGATGTTGACAAAGAATATGAAACACCACAAAGAACAAGATGTCAACATTACTCTTCAGTGGTTGCTCAGATGTCACTTTTCTATGCTTGGGAGTACTGAGATGGTTGGGTAAGTAAAAGGGGAAAAACATGTATTTGAGAAAATAGGTTCAGGGAAGGAAGAGATGTAACATAGTGTGATCCCTCATTGGAGTGATTATGAGGGATTCAGCATGCGTGGGCATATTTCCTTGGTGTCTTTTGACCTCTCTTCTAAGTGCTTAGAGATGGTTGTTGTGAAACAGCTGTTATGCCATTTTTTTGGACATGCCCCCCATTTTTTGAGCTCTTTTTCTCTTTTATGCTTTTATGCTTTTCTTTTGCTATTTAGCCATGTTCACTTGAAAACAACCTTTTTGTTGTAGGACAAGTGTTTCCTCCCCTAGATGAGTCGTGTTACATCCATGTGGGGCTTTGACCTACCTACAGATGCTTCCCATGAGGTGAGTTGCATTACACTTATCATGGACTTGGCGGTTGGGCATGTGGGAGGGCTTTACATCCATTGGGAAAGCTTTTAAAGGAGACATGAAAAACTATGAGTATAAGAAACAATGTCAAGTTGATTGGAAGGGAGGGTGGGATGTGCACTGCTAAGTAGCCAAGCTAGTCTAAGTGATCACTTCGGAACTATGTGGTGTCCTACTCTCCTAGTGAAATGCATCTCTGAACGATGCCATTTTGGCCTGTATCCGACAAATGCAATAGAGAGAAAACCAGGAAAATATAACCATGAAATGAAGTGAGGGCGAAGTCCTACTTGATTTAGACATTGTTAGAGTGGCGAACATTATTGCTAAGGTGTGCGATGTCCAAAGCAGGAAGGCTAGCAGTGGTTTTGACAATGATAGATTGAAAAGGTTGGCACTGAAGAGGCTAGAAGCAATGGCAATGAAAGTGCTTAGGATTCCTTGCCCAAGGCAAACATCATGCAGTTCAGCTATAAGGAAGAGAAGCTTAACTGCTGAACGTCTTTTGGGCTCGGATAAGGGTGGAGGCTGGAGGGTAGCAACTCTGTGGCTGGTCCACAATAGTGCTAGGACTCCAGCAGCAAGCACTGATAATAAGAGCTACTACCAGGATGACTGGCTATGGTAGCGGTAGCTCCGAAAGCTCAGCAAGATGTCAAATGACATCTCTAGAGGATCAACAAGATGCCAAGGATGGTGATGCTGCATGTGTTCTAGAGAATTTTTTCTTAGCATCGTGAACTGTAGTGTCCCACCCTATGTTTTCCAAGAAACTAAGGTTGTGCATGCTCACTTGTTTGCTGAGTCATGAATGTTAGCTGAGAGCGTTGAAGTACGAACCCAGTTTAAGGTCTTGGTAGACCATCAGATGTACTAGTTTGAGGTCCCAATAGATTGTGATGTGCTAGTTTAAGGTCCTAGTAGACCACTGTGCTAGTTTATCATCATAGCGGATGGTGGATGGGCTAGTTTAAGGTTGTAGTAGACCATGCTATGGGTGCCAGTTTTATGTCATAGCCTAAGGATGTGCTGTGCTAGTTTAATGTCATAGTGGATGTGCCGTGCTAGTTTATAGTCATAGTGGACTATCTATGCTAGTTTATAGTCATAGAGGACTATCTGTGCTTACCTTGCTTTGTATTTTATGTAGTATGACTTAAGGTACAAGTGATTCATGGGATTTGCAAAGTCTTTGCCATCCATATCGACTAGTTCTAAGGCCCCATTCTCATAGGCTTTTTTGAGTATTAATGGACCTTCCCAATTTTCTAAGAACTTCTTTACATGTTTACAAACAACTTTGAGGACTAGTTTCCCTTTTCTGATTGACCGTTGAGTAGATTGGAATGATGATTTTGCCACAATTTGTCCTAGTATCATTTGATATGGCCAAGTGTTTGGGCACGCTCCTCCTCTATGGAGTCAAGGTCAATGATCCTTAACTTGTTATTCTGAGCCTTGTCCACAATGCTTGAAAGGATAATCCAAAGTGATGGTACCTACAATTCCAGAGGTAACATCACTTTAGATCTGTAAACAAGGCTGTAAGGAGTTTTACCTGTAGCCATTCTACATGTTATTTGGTAGGCCCACAACACGTAGAGGATTTGCTCATGCCATCACCTCTTGCTGCTGCTAAGCATCCTTTAAGAAAGTTGATGATAGCTTTTTTTTTTGCCTCTGCCTGACCATTTTCCTAGGGGTAGTATGGCAATGAAAATAAGTGCTTGATGCCAAGGCTATCACAAAAGGTTTTGGTTTCCATGCTACTAAACTGTGGCTCGTTGTCTATCACAATAATCATGGGAAGACGAAACCTTGTTACTATGTTGTCTAGGATAAAGTGGCAAACCTGTTGAGATGTAGTCTTCCTTAGGGGAATAGCCTTCACCCACTTTGTAAAGTACTTGGTGGTAGTGATGATGAAGCTATGTTCTACACAAGACTTAGGTGTGATGGGTCCTATGATATCTAGTCCCCAACGTTGGAATGGCCATGTAATCTATGTAGGGTGCAACTTAGTAGGTGATACATGTATAAGATTTTCATGGTATTGGCATGTATCACATGTCCTGACTTTGGCAAGGCAATCTTGTTCCATGCAAGGCCAGTAATATCCTAGGCATCTAATTTTTGCTGCCATAGCCCTGGGAGCTATGTGTCCTCCACATAGTCCCTCATGGACTTTGTTAACAATCTTTTATGCTTGATCCCCACTAACGTGGGCTAGAAATATCCCATCAAAGAAGCATTTGCATAAGGTATTATCTCCTATAAGGACATAATGCTAGGCATATTTTTAGATTGCATCCTTTTGAGCGGATGTCAAGTCGTGTGGGGGTTCGTCATGTTGAAGGTAAGCTTTAATGTTAGCGTACCACTCTTGGGTATTCATTGTACTTACGATTGTAATGTATGCCACTTGGATGATAGGGTCAGTGCATTCTATTATTGAAGTGGGAAAAGTTGCAAATAGGTGCGGTGGCACATTCAATGCTAACATGGCTAAGGAATCTACTACGGTGTTCTCATTACGAGGCATGTGTTGGATGTCTATCATTGTAAACTGTTTCAACAAACTCTTGGTCAAGTCACAATAAGGCTGTAAGTGTGAAGGTTTACAGACATAGACTTCAGTAATTTGATTGACAATGAGTTGGGAATCACCTCAAACTGCCAAATGTTGGATCTTTAGTTCCTAGGCTGCTAAGAGGCCCCTAAGGAGTCCTTCATACTCAACTATGTTGTTCGTACAAAGAAACGTGAAATGGTAAGAAAAAGGTCAAATATCCCTAGAGGTGAATGTAATGATGGTAGTAGCACTACCACCTCATGTAGTTGAAGCACCATCAAAATGCAAAGTAGCTTTGAAGTGTAATGGTATAGGATTGATGCTATTGACATGTTCGTTGGGGAACTCCAGCTCTATTGTTTCTTGGTCATTGACGGGTGAGGTTGTGAGCTGTGTAGCTATTGCCTGTCCCTTTGTCGATGATTGGGCAACATAATGCAAATTGAATTATGCCATTATAACTTTCCATCAGGCTATCCTACTGCACTCATATAAATTGTTTGTGATAGCCTGAAGTACGTTACTCTTGAATATGATGTTAACTTTATTGCGGGAGAGGTACTGTCTCTTTTTTTTACTTCAAACACTAGGGTGAGACAATTTCTTTTTACTTCGTTATACTTGGCCTCATAAGCTATTAGTGCACGACTCAAGTAACAAACCTAGATTTTACAGCTATCATCTTTTTTTTGACATAGCAATGCTATGATAGATGTGTCTAAAGTGGTAACATAGATGTAGAAAGGCTTACCTATCTTTGGTGGATAAATAGTTGGGAGGTGCAAAAGCTCTTTCTTTAGGTTATCAAAGGCTTGTTGAGATTTTTCTGTCCATTCGAAGTTAACCCCCTTCTTTAGCAAGTGTTGCATGGGGTGTAACTTGTCGGTCAACCTTGCGATAAACCTTTTGATAAACTATATTCTACCTTGCAACCCACGCAATTCTCTAAGATTTGTGGGTGGTGCTAAGCTAATGATGGCCTTAACTCTGTCAGGGTCCACTCGTATCCTAGCCTTTGATATTACAAACCCTAGCATGCGTTCGATTTTAACTCTGAAAACACATTTCCTTGGGTTGAGACACAAGTCATGCCTATGCCAATGTTTGAGGACTACATCTAGATCATTGGGATGATCAATAGATCCCTTAGACTTGACTACTATGTCATCCACATAATTGATTAGTCTTTCTAAGAGGTAGTCACTGAATATGTACATCATAGCTTGTTGATAGGTTGCTTCGGCATTTTTAAGTCCAAAAGGAATCATGGTGTAACAAAAGATTCCCCAAGGGGTCATGAAAGTAGTTGCTAAATATTGCTTTGGGTTGATGCAGATTTGGTTGTGACTTGAGAACCCATCCATAAAGGATAGTAAAGCATGACTAGATGTGGTGTTAATAAGTTGATCAATACTTGGTAATGGGAAGTCATCTTTAATCATTGCTTTGTTTAGATCTCAAAAGTCTATACAAATTTGGATACCTCCTATTTTCTTAGAAACTACAACGATGTTTGACACCCACTCTGAGTAATTGACTGTGCAAATGAAACTAGCTTGATACAGCTTGGTGATTTCATCACATACAACTAGTGCTATTTCCAGTTTGATTTTTCAAGTCTTTTGCTTGACTGCCTTGATATGCAGGTCTAAGACAATGTTATGTTGTATGAGTCATGGGTCTAGGCCTAGCATGTCATTATAGGACCACACACACACTTTAATATTATCTTGGAGAATCCTAGATATGTCTTTTTGCATTTGTGGATCTAGGAAGGAGCTAACTTTTAACGTCTTTATTTTCCCCTTGGAGGTAGTTATAGGTGTTTCAATGAGAGGGTCCTCAGTCACATCCCCAGCCTCTAAGTCTAAGGCTTGGACTAGATGTTTGGGCCAATCTAGGGATTTTTTCATGGATGCTACAGTGTTGTCAGTAGACAATTCCTAGTCTATTGATTCTAAGTTTAGGTGTCTTGTAAGCTTTCCATGAGGACCTGTCAGGGTTAAGAGTGAATGAAGATCACCGTGCATGACCATTTTTGTTAAACTTTCCACAATAAGAAAAAAGACCAAGTCAAGTGATACCTATTTGTAGCAATAGCATGTAATGAATATTTGTAAAGCAACAATGCAAGATGAAATAGTTGTCAACTATTACACAAATTTTACAAGTTGCCAATTTAAGGTCTTAGCAGACTACAATCATGTACCACTTGTACATTAGAATTTCCAGTTTAAGGTCTTAGTGGATTGTTAATGGGTTTGAAAATGCAATGGGTGTTAACTTTGCCAGTTTGAGGTCGTAGTGGACGAGTAACAGGTTCAAATAGTAGGTCAAAATTACTACTTTAAGGTCTTTGTAGACCGTTACTTGTACTGTCTAAAATCATCGGTGTAAGGCTAGAATGAAACAAACACCAAGAGATTTGCAGATGAGCACAGAAGATCCTACCTTTGCTTGAGGACGAACTGGAACTAACAAAGGTAGAGTACCTTGGGTGGTCCGCACGTGGATCAGACAAGGATTTCCCCAAATGTATGCCAATATGCAACATGTTGGTTTATTTGTAAACGATGTAATAAATGTAAACCATAGCATAAACATACAGGAATATAAGCAAAAAGGTAAACAAGAATGAATGAAAAACTGTAACAAATCTTGACCAAAAATGAAGCAACTTTATTGCAAAATGGAGATTACAGTGCACCGGTCTGAACATAGTTGTGGATCTAACACAAGGTGGACTAAAAGCCCCGGTGGATGCAGAGGGATAATGGTATGCTGGTTTGGAATATAGGCCTAGTGTGAAGGCTGTATGGTTAGTGCATAGGGTAGAAGTCTAGCATATAGGATTCGTGTCCAGATTTAACCAATCTCCCCTTGTAAAAAAAATGTTGGCCCCCTTGATCTAGTGGAAAATTGGGGTTTTTATGAGATCTTGGGTGTTAGATTTGGATCTGGAAGGATATGAGTGGTTGTGGATGAGAAAATTTCGGGTCAGATGACATGTGGCTATGTTGCTCGGGTGCAAGGAATATTGTAACTGTACAGCATGCTGCATGCCAGCGTGTACATGCTAGGCATGTGAACCCAGCGTACAGACTTGACCAACACAAAAGAATTGAACTTTACAGTGTTACAATAGAACATCTTGAACTTGGCCCTTGGATTTGGGCTCTAGTGTCATGAGAATGCTGCATGTGGATTTTTAGCTCATTTGGACTTGATCTGATATGGTTTTGGAAGGCTTCAACTGGTGAACGCTGTGCTGCATGATAGGCATACACGCTGGGCATGCAAGTCAACGTGTAGGTTGGCTAAATCACCTGATCGACCTTGCTTTTGGGTGTGCATGCTGGGCGTGTAGAGTATGTATGCTCAGCGTATAGGTCATGGAAGTGCATCATTTTGAGGTTGAATCTTCATTTTTGGGAGCCTGGGATGATTCCTGACAGTTGTCTTACCTCTGAGAGTCAATTGTAGGTGGAGATCTTGTTCTGGGGTGTTTGTTTTGAGAGATCCTTGATGGTGCACGCTGGGCATGCATGCTAGCCTGCATGAATGAAAACCCATCATTTGGAGCCCAAAACTTAATTTTCAGGAGCCTGAGAGCTACTAGGGACCTTGGGGAAGGCCCTAGGGAGTCCAGATGCTCAATTTTGGCATGTTTTGGCTCATTTTTGGGGCCCAAAAGTTGCTACATGCTAGGCATGCAGGCCCGTGTGCAAAAAGTATACTTAGCTTTGGCTAAGTTTTTTGAGCTTGAAACTTACAGTTCTTGCTGCTAGATGTTGATGTAGTCTCCAATGGATCTCGGGGAACTTTTGATTGCTTGATTCGACTCCGTTTGATGCTTTTTGTGAAGTTCGCAAGTTTTGGTCATACTAGGAAGCATCATGACTTAGCTCGATTCTTGTACGAAAGTGTTAGGTCCAAATTTTTGTGGTGTTTCATTAGCCCCTCTTTGTTGATGCTTGGAGGAATCAACCCAAGAAGCGTCAACAAAGAAGTACAAAACACCACAAGCAACTTAGTAGCATTGTCCTTTGACACTTGACCAGATGTCCTCACACTGTTTTTAGAAGTACTTGGGATTAGGAAATGAAGTTTTGAGATGATATCTAGAGGAGATGTTTATAATTGTTGGATTGGAAATTAATTGTGGGATTGTGCGGGTGTAGGAGAGGAGTGTTCATCTATGCTAAAGACCTATGTTGGTTCTCATCGATGACTAGTGTTCGATGGACTTGGAACCACGACATGAGGTGTGCATCCCTTGGAGGAACAAGACTCTTGTATCAGGTTTAAGAGAACTTGTTGTTGCAACCAAAGCCACGTGATGAGGTGAAACATGATGGTTTGAGACACGAGTACTTCTTTCCAAGACAAGTGCCTTCCCGCCAGGGGCTTGTATGGGAAGTGCCAAGGGTCTTGTGGTTCATTTTTCTCTTTTTTTTCTTTTTTTTTTAATTTTCTTTTCCTTTTTTTATTTTTGTTTTTGGAAAGAGCTTTCTTTCAATTTTGCACACATGCTCATGTGTCGTGTTGTGTGTTGCAACTGCTTGAGAGTGTCGCAGCGTGCAACAATGTGCTCAAAGTTTTGAGGCGTACTGGGTGTATCTGGGAACTGTAACCGAGTAGAAAAGGGAATGAGATTGTTGGGGAAATGGAGAATGTATTGGGAATTGGGAATGTACTTTTGAATAGATTGATTAACCTGGTTGCATGCATCAGAAACAAGGCGGCACCTTGTCATCATGATGAAGTGTATCTGTGTACGAGCACCACTGGGTGTCATCCTGCAAACACAACTCCAAGAAGATAAGAAAACCGCAAATGAATGAGTTAGTAAAAACTTTAGACATGAATGTGGCCGATGCAAATGGAGGCTCCATGTGAAACTTAAAGCAAACAAAATGAGCAGCAATAGTGTTTTTAGAGCCAATGTGATAAATGATGTGATAGGCATTGATGAAGAAATGTCATGAATTACAGTAGCAGATGAATGTGCCAAAGATGATCCTACCAGTTTATAGTCTTAGCGGACTATCGTGGGTTAGTTTTACGTCATAACCCATTGGACGTTGCTAGTTTATCGTCATAGCGAATGGTTCAATGCTAGTTTACAGTCGTGGCGGACTATAGAGAGGTGAGCTAGTTTATAGTCTTAGCGAACTCTAGTGAATGAGTGTGACAGTTTAGTGTCATGTCGGATAGAACTCTATGGTGTTGGTTTACCATCATGATGTCAGGACATTCTATGGTATTAGTTTACTGTCATAATGCCAAGACGAGCTCATACCTGCGATGTTTAGATGTGAAACGACTTAAGGTATAGATGGTTCATTGGATGAGCAAGCTCATTACCATTTATATTAGCTAGCTTGAACTCTCCATTATCGTATGATTCGGTAACCAGGTAAGGCCCTTCCTAGTTGGTTGAGAACTTGTCCGCGTGTTCACAAACTGCCTTAAGTACAAGGTCCCCTTCTTTGATCGAGCGCTTATGAATGTCATGCTGATGGCACCATCGTTGTTGCTTCTGGTACCACTCGATTTGATCAAGTGTTCGTGTGTATTCTTCTTCCACCGAGTCGAGGTCAACAATGCGCAATTCATTATTTTTACCTTCATCGAGGAGCCCATATAGCATGATCCTCAAGGATGGTACCTGTAACTCGAGAGGTAAAACAGCTTCTAAACCATAAACAAGGCTATATGGTGTTTTACCTGTGGATGTCCTATGTGTAGTCTGATAGGTCCATAACACATATACTAGCTGCTCGTGTCATCTTCCCTTGCTCTGAGTAAGCATCTTCTTAAGCACCGTGATTACAATTTTATTTGTGGCTTCTACTTGTCCGTTGCTTTGAGGGTAGTAGGGTGATGAAAACAAGTGTTTAATACCTAGGCTCTCACAGAATATTTTTGTTTCAACACTACTAAATTGTGGCCCGTTGTCAGTGATGATAGTCATTGGGATGCAAAAATGGGTCACAATATTTTCTAAGATGAAGATGCATACTTGTTTTGATGTGGTTTTTCTAAGAGAAATAGCTTCTACCCATTTTATGAAGTATTCGGTCGTGGTTATGATGAAGCTATGTCCTACTGAAGATGGGGGAGTTATTGGTTCAATGATGTCTAACCCCCATTTCTGGAAAGGCCATGTGATTTGAGCCATATGCAATTCATTAGGTGGAACATGTATAAGCTTACCATGCTTTTGACACATATTGCACGTTCTAACCTTGGAGAAATAGTCGTACTCCATATGTAGCCAATAATAGCCTAAACATCTGATTTTTTTTGCCATTTATTAGGCGCTATGTGCCCTCCGCATAATCCTTCATGGACTTGTTCCACAATGGTTTGGCCATCGGTACTACTAACGCATGTTAACAAGATGCCTTCATAGGATCTACGACATAGTGTATCTCCTACTAGTGTATATTTTCTAGAGCATTTTTGTACTGCGTATTTCTGAGCATTTGTTAGATATTGAGGTGGTTCATCATGTAGAAGGTACTCTTTAATGTCATCGTACCATTCTACAACGTGTGTTGTGCTAACGAATGCTATGGGAAGTTCATCGGGAGCGTTGGTTATGGGCTTGTTGCAACTCATGATGGAACTAGGCAATGCATGAAACATGTCCGATGAGATGTTTAGAGCTAATGTGGCTACTGCATCTATGATGGTATTGTTTTTTCAAGCAACATGTTGCAATTATATATTTATAAATTATTTCAGTAAGTGTTTCGTTAGGTCACAGTAGGGTTGTAGATGAGATGCTTTGCATGCGTAAATGTCTTTGACTTGGTTTATGATTAATTGTGAGTCGCCTCTAACTACGAGATATGGGATGTTTGAAGCCTGTGCTGCCATGAGGCCCCTGAGGAGACCTTCATACTCTACTACGTTATTAGTACAGGGAAAGTTAAATCGGTAAGGAAAGGATTGGATCTCCTCGAAGGGATATGTGATAACGGCAACATCGCTTCCCTCTCGGGAGGTGGATGCTCCATTGAAGTTTAATATCGCATCATAGTTACTAGGAACTATGTCAATTGTGCATACATTTTCATCTGAAAACTCTAGATTAATCGTCACTTGATCTTGTGTTGGTGATGTGGTCATCTGATTGACTATAGCTTAACCTTTGATGGATGATTGGGCTATGTAAAAAAGGTCAAATTCAGCAATCATTGCTTTCCATCAAGCTATCTTATTTGATTCATATATGTTATTTATGATAGCTCTGAGGACATTGTCCTTACAAATTATGCTGATTTGGTTTCGAAAGAGATAATGTCGCCACTTCTTTAAAAAAAAGATAAGGGGAAGGCATGATCTTTCCATGTCATTGTAATGTTGTTCGTGGGCTACTAATGCATGGCTCAAGTAGTAAATAGGAACCTCGGTCCCATCATCTTGTTTCTGGCAAAGCATAGATGTGATTGATGAATCCGACGTGGCAAGGTAGATGTAGAATGGTTTATTATTCCAAGGTGAATAAATTATCGGTAATTGAGTCAGTGCCGTTTTGATATTGTCAAAAGCTTCCTGGCATTGTGGGGTCCATTGAAAGTGCACACTCTTGCATAGCAAATGGTTCATGGGTTTTAATTTATTGGTCAATTTTTCTATAAAGTGCCTAATGAACTATAATCTACCTTGTACGCCTCGAAGTTCAGTAAGGTTGTTTGGTAGTTGCAAGCTTGTGCTAGCCTTCACCTTATCGGGGTCTACCCAAATCCCTGCGTTTGAAACTATGAATCCTAGCATTTTGCTTGATTTGACCCCAAAGAAACATTTTTTTGGGTTCAGTCTAAGCTCATATGTTAAACAACACTTAAGTACCAAGTCTAGGTCTTGTATGTGCTGCTCTAGTACCTTCGATTTAACCGCTATATTGTCTATGTAATTGTTGAGCGAATGAAGGAGGTAATCACTAAAGATAAAGGTCATCGCTCGTTGATATGTAGCACCAGCATTCTTTAGACCGAAGGGCATCATCATATACCAAACATTTCCCCATGGTGTCATGAAGGTTGTCCTGAGTTGATGTTCAGGGTTAATCCAGATCTGATTATATCCCAAGAAGCCGTCCATAAAAGATAACAGTGCATGCCCAACGGTTGAGTCGACCAATTGATCAATACTAGGTAGAGGAAAGTCATCTTT
Source organism: Gnetum montanum (assembly GCA_015680685.1). NCBI lineage: Eukaryota > Viridiplantae > Streptophyta > Gnetopsida > Gnetales > Gnetaceae > Gnetum > Gnetum montanum. The sequence continues at coordinate 852,946 of MNCI01027637.1, forward strand.
TATGGTCGCTAAGTTGAGGTCCTGGAAGTCAATGCACAGGTGAATGCTTCCATTCTTCTTTGGGACAATGACCATGTTGGATACCTAGTCAGCGTAGTCAACGGCCCGAATGAAACCAGCTTGATAAAGTTTGGTGATCTCATTGCGAACTGCCGATGCTACCTCAGGCTTAACCTTACATGCTTTTTGTTTCACTGGTCTTAACTTCGGGTTGAGTATGATGTTGTGCTAGACTATTCGAGGGTCTAGCCAAGGCATGTCAATGTAAGACCAAGAGAATGCCTTGATGTTGCCTTTTAGCACTATTGTTATGTCATCAGAAAGTTGTGGGTCTAGTAAAGTACTTAGTTTTAGTATCTTAACTTCACCGTTTGGCATAGTGATGGGGGTTTCAATTAATGGATCCTCGGTGATGTTATTGGGTTCAATATCCAGTGATTTTTTCATGGTCTGAAAGCGTTCTATCGTTTCCTCTATCGATGCCACAGAGTTTTTGTAAGTCAATATGTCTAAATCAATGGACTTCCTGATCGTCTTCTATTGGATGGGTTCGTATGGCCCATTGATGAACAGTGGTGCGAATAGTTGCTTGCTCCTGCCAAGCCACAGGAAGCAATGTTAACAAAAAATGGGGGGGGGGGGGGGGGGGGGGGTNTGTTTTATGACACCAATTCAAATATTTAAATGTGCTCGAAGTATGCTAAAATTGGTTCATTTTCTCACTTGGCTGCACGGCGGTTTAAGGCCATACCTAGCCAATCGTGGGAGTTTAGGGCCTTACTGGGCCGTTCGCGGCAGTTTAGGGTCTTACTGGGCCATACTTTTTCATTTATGATTTCTAGTTGATTGTACGATTTGTAATCCTTGTTGGGTGTGAGACTACAAGATGAAGAGTATGCACCAAGGTGTTTAGTTTGGACAACAAAAGTCACTTTGCGAGGGAAGATTTTATGTGGATCATGTTTAGCCTAGTACATAGTTATACACTTTTTTCTTTACTTCAGGTTTTGTTTATATGTATTTGTATTTTAGTTAATCATTGTGTTTATATTTTTTTATTTGGAGTAAAATACCGAAAAAAGGTTGATTTCCTAGAGGGTGAGGTGGCATGAGCAATGTGGAGATGTAAAAAATGAACTTAAAACACACGATAGTAGGTGTAAACCCCAAAGTTGACCCAGCGAAGAAGAGAAAAGCATGAACCTATGCCAAATCCCAGCATGAACCAAAGTTCAGCATGAATCTACGCTCAACGTAAAATCAAGCGCAACATGAACCTAAGCCTAGTGTGAATCTATGCTCAGCGTGACGAGGAGGCGATGGGATGGGCAAGGGAAAGTGAGTGAAAGATCAGGGAAGAAAGGAGCCTAGCTTGACCTTTGCCAAGGAGAGCGAGGCGATGCTCCGATGCCTACCCAAGCCCATGGTCCCATCATGGTCTCGATCGATGCACCGGTAGACCCTGATCCTCTGTCAAAATTTGTGTTTTTTTTACTATTTTTGTCAATTTGTGTTTCGTTTCCTTTTCTCATTTTAGCGCATAGAATTTGTGTGAGTCCTGACCTGTTTCTTTAGGGTAGATGTTAGTGTGCAGGCTAGTGTCAACCTTTGTCTCTTTGCGTACGACATGTTTTGTGTTTGGAAATCTAGCGACATGCTCAATGTGTAGGGTCTACATGCTGAGCATTCCCAGTGTGCAGGATCTGCACGCCAAGCATTTCCAATGTGCAGGGTTTGCACATCGAGTGTTCCCATCGTGCAGGGTTTGCACGCTGAGCGTGAACCTCGAAAATGTTTTCAAGTGCTGGCCCTAGCGTAAAACCTATATTGTTTTATGTAGCTTATTTACCCTAGTTTGTGAATGCGTGCAGATTTCATAAACCTTTCCTCCTAGTGGTGGAACTTGTTAGAGTTCTAGCATGGTTCGGGCCTATTGATTCTGATGAACCGGTACCTGATATGACTATCGATCGGAATGGGGTATGGTTCAAAATGGGTGTCAGCAAATTTCTTGCCTTCATCTTACAAGGATTTAGTATGGTAATATGGTCTCACCTAAGTGAAAAATTAGCATGGAGCATCCTTGAGACTATGTTACTGGGATCCTCAAATGGCATAGTGGCCTTTGTGGTCGATGTCGATAAGGGATTATCCACGGTTGGGGATGGTCCCTCTGGAGGGCCCAAATCCATCCATCCATTAACATGTGTATGGGACATATTATCATGTAGCCCTCACAATGTCAATAGCACCTTATTCCTAGCATCTTGTGTGCACACATTGTTCCAGAATCCTCCTGGAATGGTGTACAGGGTAGAAAGGTAAGGTTGCTTAATTTATCATTTCTGCTTTGATGCTTAGTGGTTGTTCCTATTTTGACCGTCATTCCTTTACAGGCCTCGATTTGATAAAGAAGGAGTATGCATAAGTGATTATGGACTCACATTAGCTCGTACCACCTTAGAGGTTTTCATGGCAGGTCCAACTCTCCGTGGTGCCGTGTTAGCCCAGACCAAGGATGAAGTTGTCTATTTTCACAAACAATACTCCAAGGCTTTTTCACAATGCAAGGCTCAGGGGTGGCTACATGGTGATTGGTCCCATAATGGGCCAGATTTTCCATGCGATGCTAATTTGACTTCTAATTATCTTAATCCATTGTCTAATGGTTGAAACACCACAAAATTCTGAGCTTAGCACTTCTCTAACAAGAATCGAGCTAAGTCATGATGCTCCCCAGCATGACTGAAGCTTGAGGACCTCACAGACAACTTTAAATAGAGTCAAAATGAGTAAGAAATGGTTCCCTAGGATCCATAGAAGACTATAGTGACATATGGCATCAAACCTGGCAAAGTTTGAGCTCAAAATACTTGGTTTTCACTAAGTATGCATCCTGTACGCTGGCCTATAAATGCCCAGCGTATGGCCCAGCGTGCAGCAACTTTTGAGCCTCAAAAACTCATCAAAATAGGCAAGAATAAAAGTTCTAGACTCCCCATTACCTTCCCTAATGTCCCAGGTAGGTATCAGGCTCCTAACAATCAAATTTTGGACACCAAAAGGGTCATTTCCTACCTACACGCTGGCTCACACGCCCAGTGTGTACGCCTAGCGTATGACTTCAAAGGTGACCAAAAATAGGCACTTTAGAGCAATAGTTTCACAAGGCATAAACTCTCAAAGATATGGAAATTGTTAGAAATCATCATGGGCTCAAGAAAATCAAGTTTTTACCTTGAAATCATGCACTTTTAAGTTCACACGTTGAGCATGTACAGCCTGCATGCCCAGCGTGTATGCCCAGCGTGTGGCACCAAGGAAAAGGTCAAACAGGTACTTTTTGGTAATTTTTTGGCATGGGGTTGACCCTTGGGACATGGGCATCTAGTCTAGATCATCACAATCATTTTTGGCCTCACACGCTGGCCTATATGCCCAGCGTATATGCACAACATACAGCTAGCATGCACCTAAGAGATGAGCCTAAAAATCCATCAAGATGAAGTTAAAATCAGCTCCTAAATGACCTAGGGGATCACCAAGACTCAAGAATTAGTGTACACATCCCAACATACCATATCTGATTCCTAAATTTTAGTTTTCATGCTCACAAGCTGGCCTATACGCCTAGCATGTGGCCAACATGCTCAACTTCAGGCGTCCCAAAACCTTGTCAAATCAAGGCCAAATGAGCCCAAATTTGACAAAATGCATCCTCAGGAAATTATAAATCTAGATCCATGGTTAAACCTAGCTTCAAACATCAAAATATAGGTCAACATATTTCACACTTGACCACATGCTGTCTAGCGTATGGAGTGTATACGCCCAGCGTATGAGGGTACAGAAACAAACCAGACGCCCAAACTCACACGCTGGAAGCTCTATGGACATGCTAGGACACCTTGGAGCTTAGAATGACATGCTAGAGCAAGAAAAGGGATGCCAGAGCTTAGATCTATAGGCTAGAACCATTAAATCTATTGTACAACTATCATTCATTCATTTTTTGTGGGCATGAAAGTTCACACACTGAGGATCTGCATGCCCAGCGTGTGAACTGGATAATTTTCATGTTGTACACTTGTAAAATTTTATTCTTTCACATCGATCAATGCCCCACCTATCTCCAGATCCATAAATTTCACCTCCCATAGCCAATCATCCCACTTTAGATCTGAATTCCATGCTCTAAGATCATATAAAAACCTGAATTTTTGATTAAATCAAGGTTCGGAGGGGGAGTTTGAAAGGTTTGGGGGCAGGGTTCAAAAAAGTTGGTCATTTCACACATAGATCATGGAGCACAGATCTCACACACTGGGCATACATCCTACACGTTGTGCCTACAAAAATTCCCAGTAGTTGTCATCACCCATCCTCATCAATCGGGACTATACGTCCACCTTGTGTAGATCCACAAGTGTGTACAGACTAGTGCTTTGTACATGCTCTTTTTCAATACATTTGATACATTTGGCCAACTTTCATTACAGTTTACATCGTGTTCTATGTTTACGCATGTTTACATTTTCTATACATTTCGTACTAGTTTACATTTAGTTGCAATTTACGTATAACCCAATGTGTTGTAGCGGCAAAAGTTAGGGAAGTCCTTGTTTGATTTGCATGCGGACCATCCAAGCCACTCTACCTTCATCCATTTCTAGCTTGCCATCAAGCGGAGGTAGGGTATGCTATGCTTGTCTATGAATCTTTTGGTGCCCATAACATTCGAGCTTGGCACCGATGATTTCAAACAGTACAGTTTATGGTGCTAGAAGGAAGGCCCTTCTTCATCATTTCTCAGATCTACTTCGATCTAGGCCTGATCTCTTCAGATCTACTACACCACCTTGTAGATCTGCTTCTCATAGTCCTGGATCTACCCTCGGTTCCATCAGATCTACCTTCATTAGCTTTAGGTCTGAGTTTTCCTCATCTAGAACTGCACCCTTTTCAGCCAGATCTACACCCTCTTTAGCCAGATCTGCATGTTGTACTAGGTACACGCTATGACTTAGCCTTTCCCTTTGCAAAATTTTCATTTTTCTGGGATATATGCTACCTTATTCTTTCATTTTTATCTTAAAACACTTATTTTTTCTTACCTATAAGGTTGCATGCTATACTGCACCCTTGGTATACGCTAACTACTTACTCTACATGCTGTAGACCCTGTCTACACGTTGCCTTGTTTTCCTACATGCTGTAGACCCTATCTACATGCTGCCTTATTTTCCTACACGTTGTAGACCCTGTCTACATGCTGCCTTGTTTGCTTGCATGTTGTAGACCCTGTCTACACACTGCCACCATTTTCAGCACACTGACCACTCTATCTGTACGTTGACTATTGTAGTCTTTACACTGTGACTGGTGTTCACACACTGTGTATAACCCTCACACCCTAAGCATACAGGGTTATACGCTGAGTACGCTATTCATAATTTCATACTTAGCCAAATTTTTATCATTTTTCACTTAACATTATCTCATACTTACCTTGACACATAGATCATTCTAGACATGGATCCAACCAACATGAACACTTCTAACATGCCCATTTCACATGTCAGTCCCTCCACCTCATACCTAGTCATCACCACTTCACCCATTGGGGCCCATGGTGAGGCTAACCCCCAGGGGCCACCTCACTGATCCCTTAGGTTGCAAGGGAGGGATCCATCCTTTAATATCATAAGTTAGGAAAACTATAATTCTATATGTGTTAAGATCCAGGCTAGCTTGGCAGTGTATCCCACTGAGTTAGAGACAAAAAGGTAATACGAAATGATTCACAAGGGAGGACATGAGTTCATCCCCACACCATATGATATCATACCACTTCCAAAGCACTACTATGAACTAATCACTCAGCTCCTTATGGCAAGGATCCTAGCCCCACCTCATCCCACCATAGATCCTCCTCAACCTGAAGAGGAGGATGACTTCGTTGCTCAGTCTGAACAAGGGGACTCCCACTACGTACCCAGTCCTTATGCTCGTTTCAACACTCTACTCCACCCATACCTGGGAGAGACAAGTGAGCTTCATGTGCCCACGAGCATTGAGGCCCCTATGTGCCAATAGGAAGCCTCTACATCCACCCCTATCATCTCTATGTCCAACATAGCATTCCATCCATCCATCGCTACCATCCCACCAATCCGAACATCTCCATCTCTCTCCCACCTATAATATCAACCGCCCCCTTTGCAAGCTCATACCATTTGCACACTTAGGCTTTAAATCATTGGAATTCCTTCAATTACACCCGCTTCCACGTCCACTCACTTCATACCGCCAGTACAAGTTCAGACTCCACCGACAGCTCCTCCCTTGCAATCAGTTCAAAGTGCCTTCATACAACCAATAGTTGGGCAGTGGCCCATACCCATTGTCCAACCACAACAACCCCTTCTATCACAACCCACAGTAGGGTAGTGGCCAGTCCCTGCCCCTTAACCATAGCAACCAGTTCCTTTAGCCACGCCATCCTTCATTCCCCCAATAGTTAACATTTCACAAACCTAGTTTCCATCTGTACAACCTCCCACTTACCAACAGACTACCCCGTAGTCCACCTTGTATACTACCCAAGTTAACCAACCCACAGCTTCATCGAGTGCCCAAGACTGGGCTGAAGCCAAAAAACTGATGCAAGAGCTAACTGATGAGGTCAAGTGCCTTAAAACAGCTATTGACGAAGAGCTTAAGATAGTAGATTTCTATCAGGATGATCCTATCAGCTCTTCGGTTCCACCTCTAACATTACCTAAGGGTGTTTCCTTACCCACGTTAACTAAATACAATGGGGAAATAGACCCCAATGCCCATCTTGTAACATTTAGACTAGAGTGCATGTTGCTTCAAGCATGGCCACATGCCATCTTGCTAGTGTTCCCCATGTCTCTCATAGGGAGAGCACTTGACTGGTATTGGGCTTTGCCCCAAAACTCCATATCTTCTTTGGAAGATTTATTACACCAGTTTGTTATCAAGTTCAAGTATAAATTGAAGCCTGAATCAACACTTGACAACCTCATACAGGTTAAGTAAGAACCACTTGAACCTATTCAAAAATTTATTCAACGGTGGAGTGCTACCCTTAATAAGCTCCATGAGCCAATCTCGGAGACTTATCTCCTCACTATTCTAAAGGGGATCATTAATGATTTTGTAAAGTCCAAATTATACTATCTTAACGCACACACTCTTAGCCAAGCATTTGTACAAATCAAGAACATTGAACAAGCTGTACAAGCCAGCAATGATCCCGCCTATGTGGCTTACAAGAACCAATACGTTGCCAAACAATAGACAACAACGGAAACTATAGCCACAAGCACAAAAACAACAAACACTACTACCAACCCACCTGCAATAATAGGGGCCATCCCAATGCCTAACTTTCAGCGCAAGGATCGCTCTAAGTACACATCGCTACCTGCGCAACCCTTTGAACTACTAGAGAAACTCCTCAAAATCGGGACAATCCAATACAAACAAGTAGTAGAGAATGCCCATCGAAGACATGACAAGTACTGTGAGCTACTGAGGAACCCCACCTTAGTAGCACCAAATGAGCCCCTAGCTCCACGACATTTCACGTTGGACCAATTCTGTCACTACCACCAGATGTCTGGTCACAACACTGACACCTACCATGTGTTACAGGATGATCTACAAGTAATGATAGAGCGGGGCCAACTCAACGTCAACACCCTAAATCAACCCAACATAGACAATGCCTCCTATGTCATAAACTTCATTAGTATAGATAGTAAGCCTAAACCTGTGTGCCAACCTTTTGTGATCCATGTGCCTCCTAGCAAGGCAACAATCCCCTCCACCGCCACAAGTAAGGGGCCTCCCATCATCATCAAGGTGCCACCTAGAGAACCAATGACACCTTTCGTGGTCAAGGTACCACCACCTCACACATCTGCTAAGACATTAAACTAGCAAGATTCAATGCAATCCCGAGCATCGAAGACACCCTTTGTGATGAAAGTACCATCACAGCCATCCGCTAAGACGTTAAACTAGCAAGATTCAATGCAATCCCGAGCACTGAAGACACCCTTTGTGGTCAAAGTACCACCATAGCCATCCACTAAGATGTTAAACTGGCATGATGCACCGACCACAACCACAAAGAAACCTTTCATCATCAAGGTGCCACAACAAGCAAGTCAAACAACAACGACACCTCCTAAACTACCATTTGTCATAAAGGTGCCGCCACGCGATGGCCCCTCACCTACCTAGAACCCAACCATAGGAAATGTCTCAACCTCTTCTCCCTCACGAGTCAACTTTGCCAACAACATGGGTAAGCCTACCAAATGGCAACAGAAGAGGAAGAATGAACAACGAACACCCACAGCCCAAGCAAAAGCCACATCTAGTATACAACAACCGAATGCTAGGGGCCCTACCCCTAATCCCAAATAACCTAGGCCCAAGCCCTCGACCCATACAAAGGCAACCAACACAATGGCAAAAACATGGACTTTGTAGCTACACTAGCATAGGTGAAACAAACGCTCAAACAAAAGAACACAACTATGAGCTTGTACGACCTGGTCATGACATCATCGGCTCATCGCGAAGCCTTAGCACAAACGTTAGCATCAATTCCTGTTATAGAGGATATCCCTACTAATATGGAATCCATCTATGCAATGATTTCACAACACACACCACAAGGATTGGGTTCAAACACCTTAGCCTTCCAAGACAGTGCAGTTAAAGTCAACCTTGAATGAGGGGAGGTCACAACAGCTCCATTGTCGATTAGCATACGTGTTGGGCAATGTACCATTCATAGAGTGCACGTTGATGATGGCGTGGCAACCAACATAGTTCTATACTATGTCATCAAAAAACTAGGCATGGAAGATGAGATCATGCCAACAGAAACCATGTGTTTAAAATCCTTCAATGGATGACGTGTCACAGTTAAGGGCACAATCAACTTATCCTTTGTGGTAGGAGAACAATTCCCCACCAGCGTAGAATTCACTATCATAGAAGAGATGCCCAATTTCAACATGATTCTTGGTAGACCTTGGCTAGCACAATAACGAGCTATTTCCTCATTGATACATCAAGAAATTTGCCTTCCATACTAAGGTGGACAAGTCATTATACATGGTGACAACACTCCCTTTCAAGCTGACCACAACATAGACATGTCACAGGTCTTGAAAGAGGAGCCTCTTAAAGCAACACACATGGCAACAAATGTAACACCTAGAGCTAAAATTCCTAGAAAAGTGGCAACCAACACAGTATTTAAAGCTAAAAAGCCTGAACGAGTGGAAAAAACCATAAGCCTCCCAGCAGAGCCTAAGCCTAAAACACTTCCAAAACCACATCCAGTTAGGAGACAACCACACGATCAAAGCACCCCTGAGGCCAAAAACAAGCCGAATCTCTACAGACTCTTCACATTCTTTTGCAGTGCATATGTCACGTTTGTTTGTATTGTACTAGCCTACGCGTTCTCTCATGGCCTAAAAAGGCATTAAACTACCACCATTTCACATTATTTTCTATTTATTGGTGCATTTCAGTTCATTTTTTCTACAGTTGCTATTTAACATTGTTTTCTCTAGTTGCTTTTATTTACAGGATCATACAGACGCACACACATGCAACCACAGATTCTTCCTAGCATCATGATGGTAAACTGATACCACAGATTCGTCCTGGCATTATGACGATAAACTGGCACCACAACTAACACATCTAATCCACTCGTCCTAGCGTCATGATGATAAACTGACACCACAGTTCATCTACAATGATAATAAACTAGCACCTGTCTGATACGACATTAAACTAACACAGTTTTTTTTGTCAGAGTCCGCTAAGACTATAAACTGGTTTGCCTCTCCAAAGTTTTCCAAGACTATAAACTAGCAATGTACCATCCACTATGATGGTAAACTAGAAACATCCAATAGGTTATGACATAAAACTAACCCATGATAGTTTGCTATGACTATAAACTGGTAGCTTCATCTCTAGCCTCCCGATCTATAGCTGCATTCAAACTTCATCAGAGCCGCTGCCTCACTCATCTTTAGTTGATCCTAACAACATTGCTGCCATTCATATTCAGTGCCTAAAATCTCATCTAGTGCCTTAGTTTCATCAGTTTCTATTCTAGTCTAAGCTTACTCACTCACTTGAGGTTTTCTGGTCTTCTTGGAGTTGTGTTTGCAGGATGACACTCAGAGGTGTTCGTACGAGAATGCACTTTGTCACAGTAGCAAGGTACCACATTGTTCCTAACACACGTAACAAGGTTAATCAACCCATTCACTAGTACATTCCCATTTCCTGTTACATTTCCCATCTATTCCTCAACATACTCTACTCAGTTACACCCTGACACATCCAGTACACCCTAAAACATTGAGCACACCATTGCACACAGCAACACTTTTAAGTGGTTGCAACACACAACATGGCACTTGAGCATGAGTACAACATCAAAACAAAGCTCTTTACAAAAAATATATATAAAGAAACAAAAAAAAGAAATAAAAAGAAGTGAAAGAAAAAAGAAAAAGAAAAAGAAAAAAAATAGCAAAAATAGCAAGGAGCAAACATCAAAAAAGCCAAAAAGAAATACAAGACCCTTGGCACTTCCCATACAAGCCCCAGGCGGGAAGGCAGTTGTGTTGGAAGTAAGTACTCATGTCTCAAACGCTCAAGTAACATCTCATTGCATGGCTTTGGCTCTCTGCCAATAGGTTCCCTTTAACACTAAACAGAGGCCCTGTTCCTCCAAATAATGCAACGCATCATCACGTGGCTTTGGTTATGCCAACAAGTCCTCTTAAACACTAAACAAGAGTCTTGTTCCACCAAAGGACGTACACCTCATGTCTTGGTTCCAAGTCTGCTAGACAATGGCTATTGATAAGGATCAACATGACCTGTATACACACCAAAGAATCCCCTTAACCATGCACAATCCCTTGATCAGTTCCCAATCCCCACAATTTTCATTTCCCTATCTAGCAACAAACTTCATTTCCCCAATCCCATGTACTACTGAACATGGTGCGATGACATCTGGCCAAGTGCCAAAGGACAATATTTCTACCAAGTTACTTGTGGTGTTTTGTACTTATTTTTCAACACTTCTTTGGTCGATTCCTCCAAGTGTCAACAAAGAGGGGCCAATGAAACATCACAAAATTTTGAGCTTAGCACTTCTCCAACAAGAATCGAGCTAAGTCATGATGCTCCCCAGCATGACTCAAGCTTGAGGACCTCACAGATAGCTTCAAACGGAGTCAAACTAAGTAAGAAATGGTTCCCTAGGATCCATAGAAGAATATAGTGACATTTGGCATCAAACCTGGCAAATTTTGAGCTCAAAATACTTGGTTTTCACTAAGTATGCATCCTGTACGCTGGCCTATACATGCCCAGCGTATGGCCCAGCGTGCAGCAACTTTTGAGCCTAAGAAACTCATCAAAATAGGCTAGAAGTGAAGGTTTAGACTCCCCATGACCTTCTCTAAGTCTCAAGTAGGTCTCAGGCTCCTAACAATCAAATTTTGGACACCAAATGGGTCATTTCCTGCCTACACGCTGGCTCACACGCCCAACGTATGACTTCAAAGGTGACCCAAAACAGGCACTTTAGAGCAATATTTTCACAGGGAATCAACTCTTAGAGATAGGGAAATTGTTAGGAATCATCATGGTCTTAAGAAAATAGAGTTTTTACCTTGAAATCATGCACTTTTAAGTTCACACGCTGAGCATGTACATCCTGCACACCCAACGTGTATGCCCAGCGTGTGGCACCAAGGACAAGGTCAAACAGGCATTTTTAGGTAAGTTTTTGGCATGAGGTTGATTCTCAAGACATGGGAATATATTATACATCATCATAGGCTTAAAAACCTTCATTTTTGACATCAAAAGTATCATTTTTGGCCTCACACGCTGGCCTATACGCCCAGCGTACAGCCAGCATGCACCTCAGAGATGAGCCCAAAACTCCATCAAAATGAAGTCAAAATCAGCACTTGAATGACCTGAAAGACTAACAAGACTTAGGGATTATTGTACACACCTCAGCATACTAGATTTGATTCCTAAATTGCAGTTTTCATGCTCACACGCTGGCCCATACGCCCAACATGTGGCCAGCATGCTCAACTTCAGGCCTCCCAAAACCCTACCAAATCAAGTCCAAATGAGCCCAAATTTGACAGGAAGCATCCTTAGGACATCAAAATTCCAGATCCATGGTCAAAAATAGCTTCAGACATCAAAATATAGGTCAAAATATTTCACTCTTGACCACCTACTTTCTAGCGTATGGAGCATATATGCCCAGTGTATGAGGGTACAGAAACACACCAGACACCCAAACTCACACGCTGGAAGCTCTATGGACATGCCAAGACACTTTGAAGCTTAGAATGACATGCTAAAGATAGAAATAGGATGCCAGAGCTCAGATCTATAGGCTAGAAGCATGAAATTTGTTGTACAACTATCATTCATTCATTTTTTGTGGGCATGAAAGTTCACACGTTGAGGATCTGCATGCCTAGCATGTGAACTGGGCAGTGTTCACGCTGTACACTTGTAAAATTTTATTCTTTCACACCGGTCAATGCCCCACCTATCGCCAGATCCTTAAATTTCGCCTCCCATAGCCAATCATCCCACTCTAGATCTGAATTCCACGCTCTAAGATCATATAAAATTCCTAATTTTTGACTAAATCGGGGTTCGGAGGGGGAGTTCGAAAGGTTCAGGGGGCAGGGTTCAAAAAAGTTGGTCATTTTTACACATAGAGCATAGAGCACAGATCTCACACGCTGGGCATACATCCTGCACGTTGAGCATACAACATTCACACTGTACCTGCAGAAATTCCCAGTAGTTGTCATCACTGAAACACCGTGAAAATTGCAAATTGGCCTAGGGTGAAGATTCACGATTCGGGCAAAAGTTTGCAACAGAAATCCAGAAGACAGAATAAGGCAAAGAGGCACGCGACATCAAGTCTCCAAGTTTCTTACAAATTCTAACTTGATTTTGTTTTCTCTCTTTACACCACATTACGCAACATAGCGTAATGTCGCTCAGTGTAACTCTGCTTAATGTACCTCGACATTAGAAGGTAACTTGCTTCGGCAAATTTGACAAAGTTTAGGGCCTAAGCAGTAGACTACAACTGGTTGCATATTCCACTAAGTCTTTCGTTCAGGCCTGAATTTACTCTCCATTACGCAGATCAGCGTAATGAGCTTCGAGGAAGGCAAAGTTAGAGTCCAAAGAGCGTAGTAGATTGACTTCTTTTTTGCAAATTGGTCACTTTATGATTATTATGCTACGAAGCGTAAAAAAGCGTAACTTATTGTGAGGTTGACTATTTTTATGCTCCATTACGCTTTGTGGCATAAATAAGCGTAACACCTATGGAATTCATTTCATTACGCTCTACTACGTTACGCAGTGTAAACGAGCGTAATGTAGGATAAAGTCAGCTAAGGTAGTACCAGACATGCACTTGCTATCCATACACAGCAATACGCTTATCAGTGTATCACAGCGTAATCATGAGGTGGCTTCAACAGGAGTGGTTGACAGTGTACTTTGCCCCCTTCCCCCAAAACGTGATGCGACATGACCAGCTTCAACATAGAATTTGCCAAGTCAACGGCACTCTGAAAGTTCGAGACACATGTCATCAGGGTCATGTCTTCTCCACGTGATGCTAAACCTATAAATACTCCAGTTGGTGGAGAAGAGGGGGGGGGGGGGTCTTCTTTTTTAGCAAGATAGAAGACATTATTTGAGTTTGGCAGCAGGAGCGACTAGTATTTTTGACAAAAACATTATCCTCTCCATCGGTGATCATTGGCAGTTTTGAGCAAAGACTACTGAAGGAAAAAAAAGAGCAGATCAGAGATCAAGAGATCATCTGGTACGATTTGCAAACTTTATTGATCAGAAACAGTTGATCGATAGACATCTAGGCTTGACCTTCCTTGCATTCCACTTTTTGGCTTACGAGGTAGATCAGCTTCATTCTGTACTCCCTTTTGAATAGTTTTCTTGTTGTTTTGTGTATGCTTTCACACAAAGATAATCAAAGTCTGCTGTTGGAACATTGTATGCAATATATCCAGCTCTTGAGTCAAAACATAGATCTTGGAATTATGCATCTTTTCTAAATTTGATCTTCTTTGTCACATTGACGTTATCATCATCTCAAGTTCTTTACATTGTTTTCTACTCCTTCTATGATTCATTGAGTTAATTATATAATACACATACTATCGCGATATTCGACAATTTACTGATTAAGTAAGTCCCTATCTGATCGATAAGACCATTTAGGGCACCGCGGATTCATTTTCTCCAGCACGGCCCTCGTACAAATTCGTGGTTAAGACTGTGTACACGGATCTTCATTCAGTATTTCCAGCGACTGACAATTTCCATCATTACAATTTTCTAGCGCTAGAAGGAGGGCTTGAACCTCTGATCTCTATTTTATGGGTAGCCATGTAAGCAATCCATACCCGCGTTCATAAAACGTAAACGTAATACCTCTAGGGAAGTTTACAAAATTGTGTGATGTAGATTGGTCACAGCAATGATTCCTTTGGAATCCTACAGGGTAGAAAGCCCAATCGTAATTTTTTTTGGCTGTCACCTTTTAAATCCTTTTGTTTGTTGTCATTGACCTATCTGAGAGATGGATTCTGCATATGCAACCACTACCGCTATGATCACCACTGACTCGGGTGCCACATCCGTAAATCCCATCACCATTCCTGGATCAGCTTCCAGCGCAATAGGACCTCAGGGACCCTCGGGTCGTTTTTTGAGATTACAGGGCAAGGATCCTTCACTTACCATCTTGACTCCTGAAGAGTATAATTTCATTTGCGTCAAGATCCAGGAAAAGCTTGCCCTTAGCCGGGCCAAGATGGAAGCAAAACGAAATTACGAGCTGATCCACAGAGGGGGTCAAGACTTCACCCCTACTGTGTATGACATTATCCCCTTGACCAATCATTATCATTAACTCCTGTCCCAACTGGTTATGGCTAGGAATCAAACTACACGATCTATTCTAGAACCTCAAAATGAGGAGGAGGAGGAAGATGAATTCGCAGCCCAGTCTGAACACGTGGATTCATACCATACCCTCAGCCCCCATACATACATGAATCCTCTGTTTAATCCTCTCACCAGAGAAGCTGCCCATATCAACCCAATCATGACCACCCAAACACATATTCCCATCATCCTGCAGGCCACTACGCAATCCTTGGTCTTGCAGGTACAAATGCCATCTCAAGATAACATGGGAGTAATCTCCTCGCCACATGTAATCAGTATTCCATCGGTGATAACTACGTCTACCACACCCCATTTCATCCTCCAAGTGCAAGTCCATAACACACCTATAACCCACCCGGTGCAAAATCCAGTGCAAACCTTATCATCACAGCCCATTGCAAGGCAACAGATCGCAACCACCATTCAATCGCAGCGATCTGTTCAACAACCTATGGTTGGATAGTGGATCACACCTATTGCACAACATAATCAATCTAGGTTATACAGTGTACAACCCTTGGCTGCATCTACCACACATTTCCCATAGGTAACTGCACAACACCCCTACACCTTCCATCCTACACAACCGGTGACGGCCAATTTCTCCGCACAACCTATCGGGTGGTGGTTTTCACAGGCAGCTCCATCCGCGGGGATAGTCCCCATTGCACCACCTATCAGCCAAGCTATCACTCCCTTCCCATTGCCCGACACTACTCTTTCAGTCCAACCCCTGCTCCTCCAGCACCAATTTCATCATCAACAAGTCTGGATCAAGATTTTTTGCTTATTCAGACCCTCACCAAGGAAGTTAATAACCTTAAATCTACTGGCTCTAATATGGTATAGGTTATGGATTTCTACCATGATGATCCCATCAGCCCAGTAGTTTACATGCTGTCGTTGCCCCATTTTACTAAATACAATGGGGAAGGAGATCCTAATGCTCATCTTGTTACCTTTAGGTTTGAATCCTTGTTACTACAACAATGGCCCCATACGATTATCTGTGTCTTTGCAATGTCTCTGGCAGGTAAAGCCTTGGCCTGGTATCGAGCACTCCCTTGCTCTTCTATCTCAACCTTGGAAGAGCTTCTAACACAATTTGTGACTCACTTTAAATACAATTTAAAGCCGAAAGTCACATTAGATCAACTTATGGGAGTGAAACAAGACCTTCTCAAGCCAGTCTAGAAGTTTATACAACGATGGAGCACTACTCTGAATGAAATCTGTGAGCCTATCACAGAAGCCCATCTGTTGGCTATTTTCAAAGGAGCAGTTAATGACTTCATCAAGTCTAAACTATACTACCTTGCCCCTCGCTCCTTGAGTCAAGCTTTTGCACAAACTAATAGCATCCAAGATGCTACTGAGGCTAGCAAAGTCCCAGCGTATGTGGCTTATAAGAACGCCAACAATAAGGGTAAAGAAAAAGGTAAAACAACAACGACAATAGTAGTTGCGCTGGTCGAGACCATGGCACCCACAACACCTGTCAAGATCACGGCTAGTACAAGAAGCACCGGCCAAGAAGCACTTGTCCCTGAAAAGCCCTCACAGTCAAAACCAAACTTTGAGTGTAAAGATCGTTCAAAATATACAGCCCTGCCTATAAAGCATTCGAAACTGTTGAAACAATTATTAGGAGTAGGATATATTCAAAACAAAAATGTATCTGAAGAAGCTATGTAGTGTCACAGGCACCATTGTGAATTGCTGAAGAATCCTTCTTTAGCTCTACCCAACGAAGTATCTGAATTGCTGAAGAATCCTTCTTTTAGGCTGGACCATTTTTGTGACTACCACCAGTTGTGTGGTTATGACACTGATTACTGCTGGGCATTGAAGGATGATATTCAATGCATGATTGATGATGGTTCTTTGAAATTAGATGGCAGTAGTCCAACATGTCCTGAAAACCAGGCGATGCATGTGTACAAAGATCCATTAAAAGCAAATAATGCAATGTACCCCATCAACATGGTAAGTGTTGGCACATTTAGCCATTGTATGGAATAGAGACATGAGATGGTTGAGATGTTCTAAAATATTACAATACAAATATTTGAAATGGCAAGATGTGATTGGAAAAGGTATTGGTTTCTATCATTTTTTTTAAATAAAGAAGAAGAAGAGAAAGAGATGGAAATCACTATGGGGATTTTAATGAATTCTCTCGTAAAAATATAAGCATAAACCTTAGCCCTGTTCCAAAGGGGAGACATTGATTTCTTTTGGGACACATCGCACAAATTAAACAGAAAATCATAATTTTTCACCATGGTATGAGCGCAAGGTACCAAGGCATCGCGCCTCTGGGAAGACGGCAATATTCATTGGCATTTTGCAGGTCACGATTGAGGGCAACGGTGCAGCAGTGTAGACCATGACCGGAGGCAACGATGGAGAGGGCGGCAGAGACATCAGCGCGACGTTATTCATGTAGAGAAAAGAAAAACGTGGCTGCGGTAGTCATCAAAAAATAGAGGAAAAGAAAGGGACAGACATCAGCATTTCATTTTTTTTGGGCAGCAAAACATAAGCAATGTTGACCGCCTCTGTGATAGGTGAACAGGGCCACAAAAACCCCCTCATGCGTCGCCAAACCCTGCTGGATTCTGTGCTATTCTGAGACCCTCGCCGTTCTAAAAACAAAAAGAAGAAGCTTTGCCGTAGCAGGAGGAGCCCTAAGATTTACACATCATCACAAACCGCGTGGTACAGACGGCACAATATTTTTGGGCAGTTGCAGGCCTGTGACTGCATTTCAAAAGGTGTTCTAGGCGGTAAAAGAAACAACAACAAATCGGCAATCACCAGTTTATCCGCCCTGGAACCTGCAATCAAAAAAGATATAACCATGCTTGATGCTAATGCCTTTGATACGGCGACGTTTCCTAACACGGCGGCTGAGCCTTCTCCTATGCCGGCAGTTGTTGGTAACGATTTTTGGTATGTTAAATCAGTTGCAGGTTCGGTGGCTTTGCCTTCGGGTTCATCTTTCAGGTCATTCTGAATTTTAACTACAATTATCGGGATGCAAAAAAATAAATTAACTACCACTACCACCAATAAGGTGGAGATTATATTATATTTCTATTACAAAATCGTAACGCTTAGTGGCACTTAGAATTTAAAATTTAAATTAGATTAGATTAGGGATCTAAACAAAGTACATAATACAATACATATAGTGTGGAGCCCTGTTTTAGAAAAGCTTGCTTTAAAACATTATTATATATAAGTCATTACCTATTAAAAATTTGCCGTATTGATTATCCCATTTAAAGTCACATTAAAGTTAGCATAAAATGCTCCTCATTTTATGTATACTTCCTAACTTCCTAAATCACATAATTTTCTCCTAGCTTATTGGACAAGTAATCCTCTGATTGGTTAGTCAAATTACTTAAGAGAGAAGATAGGAGAGATATTTTTG